>JAPSGF010000079.1:2359120-2621620 GCA_035772895.1 Perdix hodgsoniae | reverse complement strand
ACCTCTTGAGAAAGGAGTCCAAGGAGCCCTTTCTCTGTAGAAACAAACTTTCCCTGTTGCTGACTTTAAAGTTTCCAAATGAACTTGGTTCTAACAAGTACATCAAACTTTGCACTGTAGCCTTGCCTCCCTTGAATCAAAGCTGTAATTGGAAGCCCCCAAAAAACTGATAGCTATCCAGTGCAGGGATGTCTTCAACAGGAGTGAAGCTCCTAATTCAGCTTTAACCTGCACTGTCCCTTTGCCTTCTCCAGCTGTGGTATATATATGGTACATAGATCATAATGGCAGAGAGGGAAGGGCTGAGTTCCTACGGTGTCTGTGTCAGGCTGTTGAAGCACTATGCTGGAAGCAGAAGCTGCCGTTGTACATACAGTGAAACCACAATCCAACGTGAAGGTATGTTTAGATGTATACTGTAACTGCACACAGTACATTTTCCATCTGTTTCTGATGTTTTGAGAATGTACTCCATTGCTGCATCAAATAATATAACCTTGGAACAGAAAAATCCTCTGGGTAAAGGCTTCAGAATAAGGAAATTAATCTGGTTTGAAAATCCTGTCCTTCTGAGAGTCTACTTTTGTCATTTACTTAGTTTAGAAGATGAATATGGCAAAATATATTATTTATTAAAGTTAATATAGGTACTTGGCTGTAGCTTCCTTTTTACACACACTCATACATTAAAATTAATAGGAAAAGAAGCTTCTAACAGTTTAAACAGAATTTGCCTATATGATACTAGCAGTAGGAGTCTTTCCTTATTTTTGTAAATTATTTAGCAGCGATACGAATATTTTAAAATTCCAAATTGTGGACAGTCTCTTTGTTTTCACTTCCTTGCTTGTTTGCGCTTTAAACATAGATGTAATTTCAAATGCTATTGGTACCTCCTTAGAGAAGTTTGAATGTCTCTCCTTGCAGTGTCATACAGTGTATAATGGCTTTGAGTTTATTTTGCCAGTTCTGACTGTAGTTGCTAACCATTACTGCCCGATAGGCTGAAAAATGGACACCATAATTAGTGCATAGATGGGGTTAATTTTTGAGTTTCCTTGAAGGCACCAGACTTCTAAGACTAAATTAAACAAATATTTAGTAAGGGTAAAACTTACATCGATAAATATACAGATGTTTGCTGATATATTACATGCAAATTTCTGTTTCCATTATGTGTACAATTTACTTTTGCCTCCTTTACAGTAATGGAAATTTAGAACTGTATTACAGTCCATCAGTGTCTATTTCTTCTACATGCAAAAGACTTGTTTGGAACTTTAATTTTCTTTCTTCTGATCTTCTTCCCCTTCAGCTTTCCAATAGCTGTCAAACCATCCACTGACTAGAGTGTCAGTTCACTTCACAGATAACTCAGTTTTCTTCTATGCTCCATGGTGTGAGACAGCACATTCTGCTAGAGAGCACTGTAACAATGCACGCTGCATCAGAAATGTATGAATCTAAGGCTTGTTTTGTGACTTCTCCTAAATCCGTATAACCAGCTTCATAGCCCTGTGTCACAACCTAGGAGATTGTCATTTGTTCTCTGAAAAATATATATAAATACCTACATCTGTAGCTTTAATACAACGTAATTATTTTTTAAGGAGTGTCTCAGATAGAGATTATGGAATTTAAAGTCAAGTAACAGTCATTATTATCATTAGCAAGACAAAGACACAAAAACAATATTGCTTTTAGCGTGTACCACCTTTTCTGTGCTTTGGCCTACCAGGAATGAGGTGTTGGTCACAGAAATACAGCATCCACTGCAGTCGAATTGTGTTCAGCAGTAGCTTGAGTTAGTCTGGACAAGTGATTCTGAACAGATTGTGATTCCCACATCTCTGTTGCTTCCCTAAGACCCAAGAGAGCTTTCCTGCTGATTATCAAATGCTTGCAGAATGTCCTGGTGATACAGTGATGTGCAGCGTTCTTAATCCTGCCTCATAAATTACTGCAATTTACTACACTACTCCTCTGCTAAGACTGAGTGATACTGAGTGATGGCCAGTAGCTCCTGTACAGAAAATACAACCCAGGATGCATTTCATTCTCCTGTTGTAGTTGCTCATCAAAAAGGAGATGTGGAAGTAGTGTAGACCAAAGATACCCTTAGGTGCTGCTTTTGAAGGATACCCTGGTTTGAATGGTTTGAAACCATTTCCTCCATCTTATTACAACAGACCATGCTGAAGAGTCTGTCCCCTTCTTTCCTATAACACCCCTTTAGATACTGAAAGGCTAGTATCAGGCCTCCCTGGAGCCTTCTGTTCTCCAGGTTGGACAGCTCCAGCTTTCTTATTCTGTCCTCATAGGAGAGGCATAAATTCTTCCTTAACATAACAACCCACAAATCATTCAGGCAGGGTGAATTCACTTGATGTCTTTGTTACAATGAAAATAGCCTGAATTCTGGTGAAATTCAAATGTCTGGTCAATTAGGAAATATAAGTGCCTCTGAAGACTTTGAGGAATAACGTAGGGTAGGCAGTTAACCAAAACCTCTCAGTAGGACACACCAGATATGTAGATTTGGTGGGTTTAGAACATTCAAATATAATCCTCAATGATTTCAAATCCATAAACACTTTTAAGTGTATGTAATTAAATTCCTTTTATCTTCAGGCCTAAACATATACAGCTAGTGCACATTTTGATGCTCAGTTCAGCATTTAACTCACTAAACTGCTGTTGCAACTACTGATGCCCTTCACTGATTCTTTGTTTCACAGGGGTTGAGTAAAACAGTGGAGAAAAAAACATTTCAAATTAATTTTAATAAGAAGGTGGTTTTAGTCTGTCACCTTCCCTCTTTGACAGAATGCAGAAGCAGCAATAATGTTGATATGCTGTACTTATATGAAGGTCTTTAGTAAGGCAGAAGTCTTTCTTTCCAGTTTTTTCATGTGGCTTCTCCGTGAGCACTATAGGGCGGTGAGTTTTAGATGAAACTGCTGTTACTGCATGACTAGTTGGCAGCTCCCCAATAGTTGTCAAGATACGGAAAAAATCAAGCAAAGGAGCCTGTCCTTATCTAGAACTATCCACTGTCTTTATAAATTACTTAAGAAAGTAATAGTAAGGTTTTTATGTTTTCAGACAATCAGAAGGTGGAATGGTCTACAAGCACTTTTGTAAATATAATTACAATTTGGAATATTGTTGGCAGACTGTAACAGTGACTTGAAGTAAACAGTAGAATCAGTAATGATGGTGAAAGTGTGACACTTTGTGGAAGTTCTTTGAGGAAAAAGATGGGAATAATAGTATGTCAGCAGTGTCATTAGTTCATAGATCAGCAATATTGTAGTATATTAAAGGTCTCATATAACAATATACAAACAAGAATGGCATAGACTGGTACAGTCCATGACCTTTTCAATCTGTTCTCTACTACTGCAACCCTAAATGGAAGCTGGTTTTCAACTTTTATGGATGGGGGGCAGTGATCATCAAACTCAAAGGTTAGACTGGTGGTTCCTGGGCTCTGGGGTACAAACTCAAAAAAGGAAAATGAGTCAAGCGAGTTGAAAGGTGTAGAATTCCATTACAATTAAAAGGAAGATCTGCCCAAAACGATAGCTGAGTATGAGGGGCAGTTTTCCTGTGAAAATAAGGGTATTTTCAAGAATTTTGTGTACATTTCTTGAAATGGTTTAGGCCCTTTCTAGCCTCTTTTCAGACCTGGATGGACTGAATATGCTTTATGTAAATTCAAGTCTCTGTGTTGTTTTGACTGTTGATACCACCTGTGATTGCTGATCAGTTTCAGATTCTTTCTCTCCTCTTTCTCCCAATCTCAAACCAGCAGAACCTCCTCTCTACTCCTCTCTGGCCCTTTTACACTTCTCTCAATTTTTTTAAATAAAATAAATGAAGCAGGAAGAAAAATTGAAAGATCAATTATCTTTATTTATTTCTTTTTCCCCTCATAAATTGAATTAAAGATAGAGGGAAGAGAATGTTGTGTTTCTTTTCTAATCATCTAACTGGAATCTTGCTTGTCTTTCTAGTGGACCTGTTGTCAATAGTCCCTACATTTATATTACTGTTTCAGCAGCTTGATCCCAGAATGTGCTCTGCTATAGCATCACTAACTGCAAAAATATTGCAATCTGATAATACTGTGGAAATTCTTTTGGGGAATGATGCAATACAATGTTTTTATGTGTAAATATAGGTGGATATTTAGTATGCATCTTCTGTGTTGACTCACATTCATTCATGGCTACTTTTTGTATGGACTGATATCGCTGTTGAGGCAAGTGCGTAGCTCTACTTGGAATGAAAACACAGATTTTAAAGACCAAACTTGGGCAGAATTATATGCGAATAATTGTTATTTTGTTTTTGCCTTCCTTCTCCCTACTTCCAGTTGGCTGTAAGGTGGTTGGAGCACAACTGTCACTACCAGTACATGGATGAGCTTCTCCAGTACGTCCGCTTTGGCCTTATGGATGTGGATACACTGCATACTGTAGCTCTTTCTCATCCTCTCGTCCAGGCTAGTGAAACTGCAACAGCGCTTGTTAATGAGGCCTTGGCTTACCACCAGAGCATCTATGCACAGCCAGTTTGGCAAACCAGAAGGACAAAACCCCGCTTCCAGTCAGATACTCTTTATATTATTGGTGGGAAAAAGCGTGAAATCTGTAAAGTGAAGGAACTGCGCTACTTCAACCCGGTCGATCAGGAGAATGTTCACATTGCAGGGATCGCGAACTGGAGTGAGCTTGCACCAATGCCCATGGGGAGAAGCCACCACTGCGTTGCTGTCATGGGAGACTTTCTGTTTGTGGCTGGTGGGGAAGCTGAGCACTCCACGGGACGCACCTGTGCCGTAAGGACTGCCTGTCGCTATGACCCCCGAACCAACTCCTGGGCAGAGATAGCTCCCATGAAGAATTGCCGGGAGCACTTTGTGCTCGGAGCAGTGGACGAATACCTATATGCAGTAGGAGGCAGAAATGAGTTGCGTCAAGTCCTACCTACTGTAGAACGCTATTGTCCCAAAAAGAACAAGTGGACCTTTGTACAGTCCTTTGACCGATCGCTTTCATGCCATGCAGGATACGTGGTGGATGGCCTTCTTTGGATATCAGGTAGAAACATTTCTCACAGTTTGAGATACTAACAAGATATCAAAATGCAGTCTTGAATGACTGCTAGTAAATCATCTTTGTTTTTATCTTAGAAGTGAGTATTTTAAAGGAATTCAGAATGGAAGCCTGATTAGAGGTATAGGGGCAGAACACAGCTGCCTACTTAAATACAAAAGGGAGCTTATAAACAGGAAAGAAACCAACTTTTTACACAAGCAGATGGTAATAGGACAAGGGGGGATGATTTTAACTAAAAGAGGGGAGGTTTACATTAGATATTAGGAGGACATTTTACTCAGAGGGTGGTGAGGCACTGGCATGGACTGCCTGGAGAAGTTGTGGATGTTCTGTTCCTGAAGGTGTTCCAGCCCAGGTTGGATGGGGCCCTGGGCTGCCTGATCTGATCTGAATTGTCCACAGCAGAGAGTTGGAACTGAATGGTCTTTAAGATCCCTTCTAACCAAAGTCATTTTGTGATTGTGTGATTTCTGTGTTTCAAGTTGCATATGTTGTGCATACTATTTCCAATCACCATCCATAAATCACAGTGAATCAAAATGATAATGCACTTTTTGACAAGTTTTGAATTACAAATTCTGTGTGCTTGTTGAAAAGAGAAGAAAGCAAAACCTACTTTCTGTAGTATGATCAGGTACTACTGTGTTTATTCCTGCAATCGGCAATTAAATGCTTGTTGGCTTGTGTAGCTGCAGGGCTTAAAGGCAGGTGATTGAACTCCTCCTTCTTGCTCTTGAAGATATATTAACAGGCCACAGCAACTTTCATTAGAAATCCTGTGTGACTCTGACTGTCAATAACAAGTGCACATGACTGGCTGGATGTAATCATAGCACTATGGCACAGGTAGATGAAAGTATAGACCTAACATATCATTTGCAAGTCAATCTGATGGGCTTTTTGTTGTACATGTCCTCAAATCCCATCATGTACATGTTGTACATTGTGCCATCAGTCCTTTGTAGTGACTTTTCTGGTATCACTTGCTTTGGAACAAGGTTGATGCTGTAGAAGGCACAAGAGGCAAAATGGAAGCACCTTTCAGTAAGAAGTGTGTCGTTGAAGGTGATGATGTTATCTTATATATGTCAATGAGTAGGTAGGATCAGCCCTTGAAGAAAATGTTCAGTGACTAATGTCTTAACTAGAGATAGCCTCTGAGGATTTTGGTGTGGTTTGGGATTACTATAGATGATGCGTGAACAAATAATTAATTAAGCTCATTAAGCCTTCATTGTGCTTGTCAACATATACCATTGAGGTTAGTGGAACTCCTTGTGGATGTATCTGCCCTTACAAGTTAAATAGTTCACAGGATTCTATCTCCTAGCTCTGTCGGGTGGGAGAAGTAGCGGACACCTATTTTCATACATACACACTGAAATCGTGACTGATATGTTTGGAAAGAATGGCATGAGAACGTCAGGAGTCACAGAGATGCCTGGCAGGCACTCCCAGTCTCTTTCTGCAACACTTAGCTTTGAAGAAGTATTGTACAGTTAGTGCTGTGTGTTAAGTGTGCACATGGTCTGCTTTAAGAGTTGGGTATGGCACAGAAAAAGGATTTTTGATCTAGGGAATCAACAGGGTGTGTTCAGAGTCTTCCTCTGTTTATTCATTACTTCCCCTGTTCCTTCAGTGGAAAGAAATGAGTGCCTGTGATAGGCAAGACAAAGCATGAAGGTGTTAGTTCTACTATACCTTGATTTATTTATTTCTTTATTTATTTACCTTCCTCTTACCATTTACAGTTGACAGTTTCTGTTTTTGACAAACAGCACTTTTTAGGAAATTGTTTATAACATATCTGTGCAAAGTCCTTGAAAGAGCACTAGAAGTACTTGTCAGAGTGTGGTCCTTGCTCTAGTACATAATTTTTTTTAATCCTTTTTTTAATCCTCTTTTTTCTGTACTAAAATTACAAACAAGCAATCTCTATCCAGTTTGCTAGAGATTTTTAAGGCAACTGTGAGATAGGCTCTACACTGCTTTTGATTTTTCCAGCTGTGCTAGAAAAGGGAATATTCATGGTAGTTTAGTGAAGTTCATGGTAGTCTGATGAAGTTTCAACTTATTAGAAAAGGGGAAACATAACATTCATTTTTAAGAAGGGGAAAAAAGAAGATGCAGGGATCTACAGGTCAGTCAATCATACCTCTGGGCCTGGCAAGATCACGGAGCAGATCCTCTGGAAGGCCCTAAGGCACATGGAAAATAAAGATGAGGTGACTGGTGGTAATCAACATAATTTCATCTAGGGCAAGTCATGCTTGAAAAACTTGGCAGCCTTTTATGATGGAGTTACAGTTTCAGTGGATAAGGGAAGAGCAACTGACGTAATCTACCTGGACTTGTGCAAAGCATTTGACACTGTCCCACATGATATCCTGGTCACAAAATTAGAGAAAAATGGATTTGATGGTTGGACCTCTCTGGATAAAGAATTGGTTGGATGATTGTACTCAGGGAGTTGTGGTCAGCAGCTCAGTGTCTGAGTGGAGACCGGTGATGAGTGGCATTCCTCAAGGATTGGTGCTGGGTCCAGAGTTATTTAACATCTTTGTAGACAGCATGGACTGTGGGAGCAAGTGCACCCACAGCAAGTTTGCAGATAATACCAAGCTGAGCTGTGCAGTGGACAAGCTAGAGGGAAGGGATGCTATCCAGAAGGACATGAACAGTCTTGAGAGGTGTTGATGAGGTACAAACCTCATGTAGTTCAGCAAGGCCAAGTGCATGATCCTGCACCTGGGTCAGGGCAATCCCAAGCACAAATACAGGCTGAATTGAGAATGGCTTGAAAGCAGCCCTGAGAAGAAGGATTTGAGGGTGTCAGTTGATGAAAGACTCCACATGAGCCAGCAGTGCACTCTTGCAGTTTGGAAGGCTAACTGTATCCTGGGTTGCATGAAGAGAGGAGTGACCAGCAGGTCAGGGGAGGTTCTTTTGCCTCAATACTCTGCTCTTGTGAGTCTCCACCTGGAGTACTGTATCCAGTTCTGGAGCCCCCAACACAAGCAGGACATGGAGTTGTTGGAACAGGTCCAGAGGAGGCTATGAAGATGATCAGAGGACTGGAGCATCTCCCCTAAGGGGGCAGGCTGAGAGAGCTGGGGCTCTTCAGCCTAGAGATAATGGGGGGACGTTATAGGGGCCTTTCAGTACCTGAAAGTTTTTTACGAGAAAACTGGGGAGGGACTTTTTATGAGGATGTATAGCAACAGGATGAGGGGAAATGGTTTTAAACTGGAAGGGGGTAGATTTAGATGAGGTATTAGGAAGAGACTCTTTATTGTGAGGGTGATGAGACACTGGAACAGTGGATACCCCCTCCCTGGCAGTGTTCAAGGCCAGGCTGAATGGTTTGAGCAACCTGGTCTAGTGGGAGGTGTCCCTGTCTATAGCATGGGGTTGGAACTACATGCTCTTAAGCATCCCTTCCAGCCCAAACCATTCTATGAGTCTATTATATTATGCTGGGGATTAATTAATGTGTTTAGTTATGGAAGTGGAATATGTGCATGTCTGTGTGTTCAGATGCTGCTGGGATTTATATAACGTAGCACTGTGATATTGTGTTCAAGGATACATATTTAATAAACTTGCAGAATCAGAGGGAAGAAGTCATAGAAGCCTATTAGAACAACTGCTAACAAATGGCAAAAACAAAGCAAATTTTACCAGTATTGTTCCATGTATAGTTGAAAATGCAAGATAGCTCCTGTGGTAAAAAGCAATGGTGTATGAAGTTTTGACAGCAGAGTAAGCCAGACAGGACTGTTTGGTTGTTAGAGTTGCTAGATTCTGCTGGTTTACTGTAGGTTATGAAATGTAATACTTCTGAGGATATTGATCTGAATTATGTCCTCACAAATTGAAAGATGGCATTTATCTGTTGAACATAGTTATTTTTAAAATAAAGGTAGATGGAGATGTTTTAACTATAACTGGCTTTTTACCATTAACTGATTGCTTAGGAGTATATATGTATATTCAAGGGCATTCAGGGGCAGAGGAATGGTACACGGAGATGTTTTATTGTGCTAACATATCAGTAGTTGCTGATGAAAAGACCTGCTGTTCCACCATCAGATATAAGATGTTAGTGTAAGAATAATCAGTAATGCAGGAGGGAACCTAATTTTTAAGTATCTGATCTAAAATTATGTGATTAAAAAATTAGTCTGAGTTAGGGATGTTTCTGAGAAGTATCCCTGCTGCTTTATGGGAAATTCAGGTCATCACTGGAGCTCTCAAAGTCAGTCTGATGCTACTAGCTGGCACAACTACTATGAAAATCTGCCCAGCTTTATAAGAAGTCAATAAGTTAAATAGTAGTAATATAAATTTATAGACCTTGTATTTGTGGAGAAAGTCATCAAAACATGATTAATAGTCAAAACAGTAATACCTTTGCTACAAGCCCTTCCTTCTACAGCTTTGCTAATCAAAGGCTGGCTAGAATTAAAAGGTTTTCTGTTGTCATTATTGGGATTCATTCTTGGCATTGCTTTGCACGTCCTTTGGGAGGAATACAGGAAGAAACCCAAACTCACAGAGACTAAAATCTTGGTGACAGTGGCAGGAAAGGGAAGGGCAATAAGCAAAATGTATGAAACAAGAGCACGCAAGAGCTGGGAGGTAGGTGGTGCAGGGATGCAGAGAACTGCAAAGCTGCCTCCATCCCTCTGGGCCCTTCTGGGCCTGAAGGCTTGGACTGGTGCACTTTGGAACAAGCCTGACTCTCTAGATGGCAAAAGTGGGTTCAGTTCAATATGTTGTGAAACATACTTTTATATTTGTGTTTTTCTTTCTCATCTTTTTTTGTTGTTGTTGTTTTTAATTACTGACCCTCTATTTAATTTTATCTTCTTATTTTAAAATAAGTGAATGATAATTCATTAAAGTATGTTCTCTGCATTGACAGTACAGCGTCAGGCAGATGGCTTTGAAATTTTACAGAAAGATGAATCTTAGAGGCCCCAGTTCTCATCTGACATCCTGATCCCTTTCACAAACGCACTGCGTGCCACATGCTAGCAAAGTGAAGTATTTGAGTGAAAAAGCCACAAACTGCACTGAGCCCCTTGGAGTTCAACATTACAAACAATCACTTCCTATAAAAGCAGTGAAGCGTTTTCCATAACAGTGAGAACTTGAACTGTGCCTCTTTTTTTCTTCATCCTCCATGATGCATGCAAATCTGGAGACCTTTTTCTATAGGGGTCAGCCTTTTTCCTCCCATTAGGTGCCTTGCATGTGTAGATTGGGTTGTGCAGAGACGAGGGGACCTCTAACAGACCTTCAGCTCAGTGCCATTTATGCATCTGCAGGGGAGATGAGGGTCTGTCCCCCCTGGTGAAGTGCTCAGGAGGCAGCACAAGAGGTGCTGCCAAGAGCCAGTACCATCCTGTTGTTCCACAGAGGTCTGAGCTGCCTGACCTGAGGGCTACTGGCTGAAGTTACATCTTGACGTGCATGGGAAAACTCAGTTCTCTGGGAGAAAAACAGCCAAACCCCTACAACTGCTTCATATTTAATAACATTTATTTTCAAAAATCAAGATTCAAGGCTATGTTTCTTATTTTTTGTTTGTTTTGTTTTTTTTTTTAATTTTAAGACTTTTTTTTTTCCCTAATGATGAGATTTTAACCAATGAAATTATGGAGATCACGTATCTTGGAGAATTATTGAATTTCTAAGTGATTTGGAGTGAAAAGTATTGCATTACTATTAGTATGCTGTATGCTGGGGGGAGATCTTTTTTTCCCCAGTAAATCCCTGTAATATCGTTTTATGAAAAATGGATCTGAAATAAATGGGACTCTACAGTATCTAACCAAATCCAATTTTGTGGTGCAGCAGGCACAGAAAATACCGTGTATAGGGGCTTAATAAGGAGATAAATTGTCTCTGTGACCCAGTCTAGGTCTGGATGTGGGATAGTGTTTCTTTTTTATTATTATTATCTTTTAATAAAGCTAATCATGGAATCATACAATGGTTAGTGTTGGAAGGGACCTCAAAGATCATCTAATTCAAGCCTCACAGCTTTCAAGCAGAGACATAGATCTCATGTCATTAATTTTTTGTAGATTGAAAGTAAGCACCCAGGCTGGGCAGAGAATGGCTTGACAGCAGCCCTGAGAAGAAGGATTTGGGGGTGTCAGTTGATGAAAGACTCAACATAAGCCAGCAATGCACTCTTGCAGTCCAGAAGGTCAACCATATTCTGAGTTCTATCAAGAGAACTGTGACCATTGGTGGAGGGAGGTGATTCTGCCCCTCTACTCTGCTCTTGTGAGACCCTACCTGGAGTACTGTGTCCAGTTCTGGAGCCCTCAGCATAGGAAGGGCATGGAGTTGTTGGAGCAGGTCCAGAGGAGGGCCATGAAGATGATCAGAAGGCTGGAGCACCTCCTTTATGAGGCAAGGGAACTGAGGCTCTTCAACCTGGAGAAGAGAAAGCTCCAAGAGGACCTTATAGTGGCGTTCCAGTACCTGAAGGGGTTCTACAGGAAAACTGGGGAGGGAGTTCTTATAAGAGCATATAGGGCCAGGACAAGGGGAAATGGTTTTAAACTGGAATAGGGTAGATTTAGATGAGATATTAGGAAGAAACTCTTTACTGTGAGGGTGGTGAGACACTGGAACAGGTTGCCCAGTGAGGTTGTGGATGCCCTCTCCCTGGAAGTATTCAAAGCCAGGCTGGATGGGGCTTTGAGCAACCTGGTCTAGAGGGAGGTGTCCCTGTCTATAGCAGGGGGATTGTAACTTGATGATCTTAAAGATCCCTTCCAACAGAAACCATTCTGTAATTCTATGATTTGTAATGATTTAAAAATATGTATGAGAAGGTAGGGCTTGTGCCCCTCTTGTTTGACAGCTAATTTGCATCCAGAGAGGACTGTCATAGCTTGGAGCTGCCACTGGTGCCTTTAAGGGTACATGAGGGTGGGGGAAGATGCTGTAGCTCAACTGCCCTCACTGCACCTGTGCTGGCTGAATAGAAGGCCTGCATGATCTCCTGTTTAACACAGAGGCAGAAGAGAGAGGAGAGATTTCTATTTTAAAACAGCTAAGCATCGTAGGGCGCACTTCCTGAGCTTGTTATATTCCATGTATTTGCTGGAAGGAGTGCACATGGGGAGCTCTCTGCCAACATGTGGTTTTACACATCTCCCAGCAAACTGGGATTCATGTGCACAACCTAGCACCCGGGGACTTTCAGAGAGAGTGGTGAGATTTTCTGTGGGATTTGGATTGGGTGAGATTTCTCAAGTCAGATGGGGGTCTTACTAGGACACGATATAAATATGGATGATAAATGTCTGATTGGGAAAATTGTACGAAACCTCCTGCCTGCCACTCTTCTCTTCTTGGAGGTGGCTTTATTGAAGGTGTCTTTCAGTGCAGTTTGTGGATTGTTTGGGTGCTGTAACAAACCAAAATATTTTGCATATGTGGGGAAGGGGAGGGTAAGCCCCATCCAGCTTCTAAGAATTTCTTCATGCAAAGGGGCACTGTAGTGCTGGGAACTTAAGGGTCTGGAGGGCTTAGAAAGCAGGGGTTGTGGCCTGCCTCACTGTATCTGATGTAAAAGAAGTGAGCAGCAGTGGTTGCGTCCCTGTAACAACTTCTGGAAGCTGGACTGCTCACGACTGCCATCCTGCAGGAACAAGGAAGACACAGGCTTCTCCCGAGGGCACTCCTTGCCTTCCCGAGATTTTAGTCCTCAGAGCAAGCTGCTTGTGCCAGAGAATGGTTTGTAAAATCCTCTGAGCACTGACTGAGCTGTAAGTTTTGATGTCGTTGGACCAGCCAGACGTTTTCTTCGCTTCCCTTAATTTATTTGCTACCACATTAGCTGCCATTGCTTAACATCAGCTTTCACAGCATAGTTTGTAGTTTCAAGTCTTCAAGCGTTATTACCATACCTCTCTCTTCCTTCCTCATAAAAAGTACCCAGGGCAGTTTAAGAAATCATTTCAGAATTACCCCAGCTTTTTTTTTTTTTTTTTTTGAAAGTACGTATTATTTTTAGTACCATTTAAACTTTTTATTCCTTATCCTATTTTTTAGGAGATATATTAATCTTATGCCCTTTCCCAACTGCCTGGAGTATTTTTAAAAGAATAGTTCAAGAGGACATTATAGACTTGTTAAATTTGAATTTTGGCAGAAAATTTTAAACTTTTGCTATAGCACTTCAAAGTTAGGAGGAACTCGAGTTTGAAAATTGATGCAGATATAAGATGGCATATTTAATGACAGATGTATCTATAGAAACCTGTTAAGATGCAGATTATCCCCCTGGGGAGGGGAGATCAAAACTGCCAATCTATAAAATATACTTGTTAGGGAAAGGCATGGAATCTATCTCTGCGAGCACTTTGATTGCAGGGGACAGTGTAGCAGCATGTGGCATCATAACCTAAGAGCAGACAAATCAGCTTGATGACTTTCAAAGCCAAGAATACTGCTGGAGGCAAGGGTACTCCAGTCTAGAAGAAATTAAAACATATAGAGACTGTTATTAATTCCAGATCTATTTTTGTGTAGTCAAATCTGTATGCAAATCCTTAGCATCTCATTTTGGCAGATTAATCTAAAAGTGAAGAGCGGTATGTGAAGGGAATGTAATGATAAAACACCACAGATGAGCAATATTGCAGGGAAAAAATGTAAGCTATGTACTTGATACAAGGGGCTCTTTGTGAAGAGAGGAAAATAATTTTGCTCTTTTGCTTATTTCATTATTTTATAAGGAAGCAGCCCCATTCTTTTTCTTCCTCCACGTCTTTCCCCCCCCATATGGAGGTGTGCTTTCAGAAGAAGAGACCCTGCATTGTGTTTCTGTTGTGCCTCCTGTAGGCTGGCATTCTGGAGGCAGCCGTCCAAGCGACTATGGATTTTATTTTTTCAACACACCCCATTTTTAAACATCGGGAGTGAAAAGAGCTTTGTAAAGGTATCAGATTTCAGGCATTAGAAAATATTATTTTGTGGTTGTGGCTGGTGGCCACTGACAGGCTGCACAACAGCATGGAGACAGAAAACGCTGTGAGATCAGCAACTGTTGCTTTCCAAAGCATGTTCTTGTGTGTAACATACAGATGGGGGATGGGCGCTGTGTGACACAGCATGGAAAGGCTGTGTGTTATCTTCCAAAAATACTGCAAGAGGTGCAGCTGGGCTCTGACAAAATGAGGATTCCTAAGCATGGAGGCACACTAAGAGGTGAGGATGTGTCCCCAGTCCCTATTCTGGATTTTCCTGAGGTGCTGAGGTATACCTTTTTTTCTGTAGATTATTGAGAAGTTCATATGCCAGATGGTTAGCATTGTTTCTGATCACTGTGGAGGAACCTCCTAATGTAGCCCTATGACAAAGCCAGAAGATGTTTGCTCTGCAGTACAGAATATATGCGATAAATGTAGAATTTCCTTAGAAGATATGGAATGCAGTTGCAGTTGGCAAAGATGCAGTGGCATGTGAGTGTAACCGGGGGTATGCAATGTAATCCTGTCAGCAAATGGACCCTACAACTGGGTTGTTTTACTGCACCACATCTTGGTCCTGATTTTGCCTATGTGAAAATAATATGTAACCTGTATAAACTCTTTCACAGGAGGAGTAACAAACACTGCACAGTATCAAAACAGGCTCATGGTCTATGATCCCAAGCAGGTGGGTATCTGTGTTGTATGCGCTTCTCTCCTATCTTTTGTTTAAAACAGGTCTCTTACCAAATGCATGCTGTGATTTCTTAAGTTTAAGTTTTTGCTGTCCATTTGAGTTGATAGTGTATTAAATTCACTTTGCACTGAAGTGTTTTTAACAGAGTAGTAGACAACCTGACTGAATTTATATTTTTGATGCCCACACGTTTTAGAAACATTTTAGATTAAATGCTTAGAATCTTAGAATAAATGTATTTTAAGCTTCTCTACTTACCAGTATTTATTTTGCTTGTTCATTTGTTTGTAATCCAGCAGCCCTGATCAGCATGTACTTAAAGCTAGTGTCACAAGGCTGCTTCTTTCACATTTCAGCTTTCAATTACGTACACACAAGCTTTTTGTTTTTTCCATACTTTCAGAACTGCACTACCTGTCAGTACCTTATTCTGCTGACTGCGAGAATGCCTATCATTTCATTACCCAACTACCTAAAATGTCTTTTAGGGATTATTTCATACATTATGCATTTGTTTTGATTAGGTTAGCATGGCTCAGTGACTGTTTCAGAGGGTTAGGGCATGGTTATGCCCTCTCCACCAGTATTAGGAAACAGAAGTTCTAAGCTTGCAGTCAGAGTTGCACAGCCTGGTTTACTCCTGCATGGGAAGGTGTTGACTTCTCTGATTACAGGATAGGGCCTTTGGTTGCTGTCTGTGGGTCCAAATTCTGCCAAAGGACACATTGCTGTGGCTTCTGCTGGCTTTTAAGGCATACTACAAATGGGTGCTGAAGCAGAAAGCATAACCTTACAGGGCTACCTCGTCCTTTATGAGGTACATTCAGATCATTGACTGCACAAGTGCCAATTCTACCCCAAACCTCGGTGCGCCGTAATTACAGCCAGCAATCTCATTTTGCTTGTGAATGGGACACTCATTTAGCTCCTGTTTCTCTGTCACATGTCCTTTGCTGTGGCTTCTGCCGATGTGGCTTTGGAAGTTACACCCCAAAATATCAGTGGCAACTCGAGTGCATGGTGCTGGTTGCGAGAAGCCCAGTCTGACTTATAAAGAGTTAAGGAGAAAGCGTGCATTTGCCTCCTTCAAATGAGGCCTGCTTCATGTTTGTACACACATGCTCTTTTTAAAAATTCTGCTGGCATATTGTTTACGGTGGGTACTGGAAACCATCACATCTGCTTGCATCTCGCACAGAATCTCAATAACTCCATCATTCAGCGCTCGTGCTCGCTTCTGCGCGAGGCCTTTGTGGCAAGTCGATAATGCCTGCCATCTGCCACAGAGCACACAGCTACCTGCCAGCAAGCCGGCCGGGGTGACCTCTGCTTCCCCACCACTGATTAGCATGCACACACTGCCTTATTAGAAATGACCCTGCCAGGCCCCTCGCTTTCGTTGCCTTTGCAGTGTGCGGCGGCTCACCTGGCAGGCACCGCAGTGGAGGAACCTGAAGATATAATCAGGGGATGCAGGCAGGCTTTGCAAAGCAGATGGTGCCTATAGTCTCGTGTTAAGAGACTGGACTACTAATGCAAGCATTAATGCCTAATACTCAACTGTTACACATTGAAATGTATAGCTATATATTGCAGAGGTTAAAAGGCTGTGTTATTAGAGACTCTTGAGCTACCACAAGCACTTGCACGTGTAACAGAAAGAATTTCCTCACAGATTTTAACTTCCTCCTTGTAGATAAATTAATCTTGTCGATTGCCAGGTTGTTTGCTTCTCTAAGCATAGTAGAAGCAATTGCTTTCCTGCATTTAAAATACTGTGCTGTAATTGCTCTTCTTTTTGTGTCCTCCCTCCACCCCACAAATAGTAGAATTCCTGAATATTGTTAACAGGAGGAAAAATATGCAAAAGGATTTTACTTTGTGAGTACCTGCAAATAAAGGGTTAGCGTTAAACCAAGTGCACAAATCATTTAAGAAGATCCTTTAGGAAATTATTTTTCCCTGTTGCTTCCCTCCCCAAGGATAAGACCAAATAAGCTGCTGAATAATGAAAGGTAGAAGAATCTCTCTTCTCTCTCAGAGCAGGTTGGTACAGACATGTTAGTGCTATATACAAAGGAATCACCTAATAGTCTTGCTTAAGGAAGATTTGCTACTGAATTCTGCAGGAAAAGAAAAAAAAAACAGTCTTTGAAGCCTCATGAGTTAAACATAAAAATGGAGCAAGAAATAGCCTCATACTAATAACTTTAAATGTGAGAACTGTAAACCACATGTTAAAATTCTGTTATAGCTAGTGGATGTTGTAACCAACATGCATGCTTAACATATGAATAACACAAGTATATACACCTTGAATCTCTAGCATGGGTGAGGAGAACACCAGTAAATGCAGATGTGATTGTATTTCTAATAGAGGTATGACTTCAAGCAGCGCTGAGGCAAGTTCTGTCTTTTCCTTTGCAGAACAAGTGGTTAAGCCGTAGCCCAATGCTGCAGAGGAGAGTGTATCACTCCATGGCTGCTGTCCAAAGGAAACTCTATGTGCTAGGTGGGAATGACCTGGACTACAACAATGATCGGATCCTGGTTCGGCACATAGACTCCTACAGCATTGATGCTGACCAGTGGACACGTTGCAACTTCAACATGTTGACAGGCAAGTGTACAAAAAGGAGAAAAATAGCTACTATTAAATTAAAACATAAGTCCTTTGCCCTTTTTATGCCTTTGGTATGTGGAACTCTGCAATTTCACCACAGTTGCCTCTAGCTTAGGGGTCATCGTTGAGACACGAGAGTGTCCTGTCCTGGCATTCGTTGTTTAAGAAAACATTTGTTTGAGGACATTGCAGGCTACATTTTTAAGAAGACATATAATGAATTACGAAAGCAAAAATACTTTGTTATATTATTACCAGTGCTTATTTTTGGTTCTCTAGAAGCTTGCATGCACTGATGGATTTAGTTCCATGTTTGGTGTGTACAACAGGCAGATGCATTTCTACCATATCATCATTTTTATCTCTTTCTGCTGGCACGCTAGATCAAGGATTACACTGAAGTCCATTAACTGTCATTTATTTCCAAACATCTTCATCTTTATACATTTCCAGAAAGGAGATGTCTTTGTTGGAAGTCTATCAAATCAAGGGTGCACTGAGTATCTTAGCTGTGTCATCTGCAGAGTTTCTCATTACTGTCATTAGGTGGAACTGTTCCAGTTTCAACTCGCAGTGCACTGCAACTCTCTGTCCCTGCCATACCATCCACTGAATGTCACCACTGCCCGATGTGACTCCCAGATGTACTACCACTTCAATCTCTGGTAGAGGCAGGGACAAGTGACACATTCTAAGAGTATTCTCAGCACCAACAGTAGAGACAGAAGAGAAGGGAGGCTGTAGTGACCTGGGGGTGGTCTCTTCTCTTGTATAACTGGTGATAGAACAAGAGGGAATGGCTTCAAGCTGCACCAGAGGAGATTCAGGCTGGATGTTAGGAAATACAGCTTTTCTGAAAGGGTGGTCAGGCGCTGGAGGCTGCCCAGGAAGGTGGTGGAGTCACTGATGCTGGAGGTGTTCAAGGAATGTATAGATGTTGTGCTGAGAGACGTGGTTTAGTGAGAACTACTGGTGGACTGTGGATGATCTTGTAGGTCTTTTCCGTTCTTGGTAATTCTATCATTCCATGATGCATTTCCAGGAAAGGCTGACATTAATGTTGGGGTGTTCTCTTCTGTAGCAGACTTGGAGCTCCCTTAGTAACAGTTTTGTCTGTCAAAATGTTTCAGCACAGACTGCTATCAGAATCCTAGAAATGAGCCTTCCTCACTTTCCATAATCTTTAATTCCCTTCTGAGTTTTATCACTCAAAAGGATACAAAAGATTTAGGACATTGACTAGAAGCTCAGAACAGCTGGGAACAACATGTCAGAGAAATAAATGCTTGACAAATAAGTCATGTGGTGTCATTTTCCTTTTGGTCGATTTAAAAGCTGTTATAGTGGATTTTTGTTCTTTAAAATATTGCATTGGGTTTGTTAATCTCTGCAACGTTCAGGATTGCTTGGTTTCTGAGTTAGATCATCAGAGTCCTTCATGGACACTAGGGAAAGATGCTTGGATCAAAAAGGAAGAATTGCACACTGTCAAACAGAACTAGCTTATCATATTCATATTGCTATCTGCTTAATTGATTTATTCTATTTTGTGTTCATTTCCCTTCAAAATGGCTGCCTCCAAAAAAGACTCCTGACTTGTAACTGGAAAAGTCCTGGCACTGGAGGCACCCTTGCTCTGGAGCTGACCCCCTTCTACCAAACACTGAGCCAGCAGCCTCTCCCCAGATGAGAGCAGGTGGTGGCTTGTTCCCACACCTGAGCTTTTCTCTGTGATTCCATGACTGGCAGAAGGCGTTGCACCAAGTAGCGCAGATTGTAAAGCTTTATTTATATTTAAAAACTTTCAGATTAGGAGAAGGAGATTGCTGCTGTTGGAGTGAGTTTTCGTAGCAACTCCTGCAGTTTTCCCTATTGTACGTGTGGCTGTAGTGGGGAGAGGGATGAGTTCAGATCCTTCAGCATGTCTGTGTTAAATGGATGAGTGCGATGGTAGCTGGTAGCAGGCAGGGAGCTCACCCGTCACCTATGAAATACAAGTGCACAGAGACCTCTGAGAAGGCAGCAGATGGTCCCCTGCCCAGCTCCACTGTGCATCTGTGACACGACTCATCTGTTGTATTGCTCCGGACGGCACCGTTCTGAGCTCCTGCGGACAGCAGAGCACAGCCCTCATGTTTCACATCGATTGTTGCAAGTTGTCAACTCTAAAACTCAAGTTACTGCCAAATGCATTTGCATCTTATTGCAGAACTCCAACACTCACTGTTAAAAGGGTTAATTAAACATTGGAAGTGTTTTCTATTCCTTTTTTTCCTTTAGGTCAAAATGAGTCTGGAGTTGCGGTCCACAATGGTAGAATATATTTAGTTGGCGGCTATTCAATTTGGACAAATGAGCCTCTGGCATGTATCCAGGTGAGTGATTTAGGTTTCTTTTAAAGTCTTTTCCAATAACTTTGCAAGGAGATGTTTTGCACAGAGGTTATTCAAAAAGGAAAATGCAGGTGAAGTGGAGAGATTAAGGATGTTTCTTAAGCAGCCCCGGAGCCTCTATAAACCTGAGAGGAAATGCAGATATTAAGAAATATTTCCGGGTTAGCAATTAAATATAATTATTCTAAGCAAGATATTCTAGGAAAACAGGGTTGAGGAATCTCTCCTTTAACAAGGTTTGAGTGAAACAGTGCTTATATTCTCAGGTTACACAGCAGAGTTCAAAAGTAAGAGAGATGCAGAAATGGACAGTGAGATGTGGGCTAACATGTTTTCAGCCATTCGTGTGATGTTATTCCTCTCCAAGCTGTCTTTCAGAAGAGCAGCCAGAGTTAATGTGTCATTCTTTGGCAAAGTTCAGTAAGCCTGCAACCTGCCCTAGTGCTTACTGCTTCAAAGCTTGAATGGAAGTTTTGATCCCTGCTGTAGGCAGTAGATTGTTCAGTAAACTCTTCTGCTCTCTCATCTGGTGTAACAGCAGCTTACCTGCAGATCTGTGTCCTTCAGATGTTCCCATACAGAAATTAGTTCTTATCTTCCTGCAGTCTTCTGAGTGAAGCCAATCTGCATCGTGGCCATAGCTTTCTGTAACTGCCCAGCTGGCCACACAGGAACTCTTGGTTCCATCTCTGTTTCTGCACTTTTGCTGATAAGCAATATTTTCATTAGCTTCCAACTGAACATTTTAGAATTTAACTTCAAGCTGTCCCATAAGGATGGAAGTTAGACTCAGCAGAAGGGAATATATCAGATGTTGAGCTGCTGATCTTATAATGAATGCACACTAGCAGGAGTTTGTAAAGAGCAGAGCAAGATAAAGTTAAAATCTTACTCCTCTGATATTATCATGGAGTGTTACGAGGATGTCAGATACCATATCTAAAAATTTTCCTTGGAAGTTCTTTGAATGGAGTAATGAGCAGCATAGTATCAAGGCAGTGGCCTTGCTTGTTTATAGTCAGTGGGTAGTTTGCAGTTTTGTACCTGGGGTTAAGTACTGCTTAGGGACAGGTGATGATGAGCCTGAGATCTTACTTTCAAAATGGAAATTTGCCCATTTCCTTAAAATCATGGTCATGAGCTGGAAACTTGCCTGACACAGTCCCAGCTTTAATGGGAAAAGGAGAGTAAGGATGCTCTGGCAGAGCTGTTGGCACTGTGCCTGGCTTTTACCAATAAAATCAGCTCTTTTATCTTCAAATCCACAAAGTCTGAGTTTACTCTTGTCTTTGGAATAAAACCCATTTTTTTCCATACATCTTCACTGTCTTTAAGTCATTCATGTATTTAGTCTTTCCAGTTTCCCTTGCTCCAAGTTTAGAAATGAATTGTGCTTTATGACAACTGCTCAGCATTTTGGTGCTCTGCTCGCGTGGCTGCGCTACCAAATGGCACTGTCTGCTGTGAAGTGGCTAAGGTAGGGTAAGAGTTGGGTGATAAGGACAGCAATAAATCAGCAGATCCTCAAGAGCAATCTAGAAGTGATCTGAAACTACATTTCTGCTGGAATTAGTAGTACACTCATGCATTCTGTGCCAGCAAATTTATTTCAGACTACTTTTGTGATCCCAGAAACGTTTTCTGTGCTTTGCCTTGCAGGTGCTGGATGTCAGCAAGGAAGGGAAGGAAGAAGTTTTCTATGGGCCCACGCTGCCGTTTGCTTCCAATGGGATAGCAGCATGCTTTCTTCCAGCTCCCTATTTCACATGCCCCAATCTCCAGACCCTGCAAGTGCCTCACCATAGGATGGGCACAATGTGAGATTAGGAACGTGTGCGTCATCAACAGTGGCATGTGGAGGGTGAAAATCAAACCCCATGTACGGAAGGGGTCTTTGGATCTGCAAAAAGAATCCACCCCCATGGGCTGCTGCTTTACTGTCACACATTTGTCTTAATGTCAGACCACAATAGACAGGAAGGAGGCTACAAAACCCTTGGTATCTCTCCTCTGCCTTAGCTGCAGAGGTGTATACATGAGAGCATTTTGCATTTCTGGTGACTACTTGCTGCCTGTGTCTATATAATTCCATTATGCAACTCATAAGGCATTGTGATGCTCCTGGCTCCTCCCTGGGCTGCTATTCTTTGGAGTCTGCACTTTCTGTTGTTCACTAAGGGCACTTTCAAAGACGATACGAAGTACTGTTTGTGTTGACAAAGATGGTATAATACTGTGGTAATTATGCAACTTACTTGATACCTGTGGCAAAAAGAATAACAAATGTGTTGACTTCCAATTCCAAATTCCATTGTTTACAGTTTCTCATTTAATTATATTTCATTTTAAATTTAAATACTGTGAAGCAGATTAAAACAAAAATAAAAACCAAACAAGCCCTATTGTATCTGAAGAACATGTGAAAATTTGCAAAAGACAAAGAAGCTGAAGCTTCACAATTAAGTGCAAGTCTGAACCAAATATGTTTGTCTGAGAGTCTAAAAATCATGTGGGATGTCTTTTACCAAGGTCTACTATTAAATAAATGTTACCTTCAGTCACGTCATCAATTTCTCCCGACAGCTGCTGTCTTTTAATGGTGGAGAACAGCCTCTTTACTGTGTAATTAAAATATGCCATTTACTTAATATTTTTAATATTCAGTTTGTAAGGGGTCACCACATTTACAATTATCAACAAATGGTTTCATTTTGTCCAACATATGGTCCCACAAATCATTGGTCTTCAGAGGCTAAACAGCTGTATAACAATGTCAATACTTATTTATTCCTTGGGTTTTTATGGTGCGTCTCCCTTCCATACTCAGGCATATGCCACTTCACAATAAATACTCTAACCTGTTATATCTTGGCTTTGCTTGGCTCCTGCAGACCCTCTCTCTTATTTTCATTTATTTATTTATTTATTCATATCTGACAGCAACTTTGATGTTTGTAAATATTAACCAAGCATATGATTAAATCTTTACTTATACTTCACGGGCACTATGCACTTTTCTGCTTTACCTGCTGATCTGTTCCCTGCTCCTGTGCTATCTGAGCAGACCTGTGCAATTCCTGCTGACATTCACAAAAACACCAGCTGTGGAAGATGTCTGAGCAAGAGGCTGTGTGTGCTGGACAGGAATGGGTTGGCATTGCCTGGTGAGCAGCTCTTCCAGGCCAAACACATCTTCAAAGGGCCTGCTTAGCAGTAAGTGAGGTGAGCTCTATCACTTTGTGCCATCTCAGTCTCCAGATGGGCAGACTAGTCATGGCATGTCACCTTGCTTTTTCCGGTAGTTTTCAGGTTATAAAGTTTTGTTTGCTTGTTTTGTTGGGTTTTCTTAGCAGCCTTTGGCATAGAGCTAAGCTCCAGCTGCATGGTTTGTACAGACAAAACCTTGAAAGGAGATTGCAGTGAAAGGGTCAGTCTATGCTCCCCAGTAACCAGTGACAGGGTGAGTGGTGATGGCCTCAAGTTGTGCCAGGGAAGGTTCAGGTTGGATATTAGAAAGAATTTCTTCCCTAAAAGAGTGGTGAGGCAGTGGCACAGTGTTTCCAGTCACATGTGGCCCCAGGCCTGCCCCAGAGGGACCGTGCCAGGTGAGTGAGCAGCTTTCTCACTGCAGAGCCATCAGCATGCTTCCAGACAAGGAAGCAATGGTCATTTGGTCTGTCTAAACTCCATTGTGATGCTTTTTTTCCTAGGTCTTGTAGCCTCCCACAGCTGCAGCTCTGCATCCTGTCCGAGCCGCTCTTCCTGGAGCTGAGCCGGGGTCGCTGCCTCATGCAGTGCGGTGCGCTTGAGGGCTGCAAGGCGGGAGTGCGTGGCAGGAGGGTTGTTTGTCATGTTTGCTCTGCCCTTTAGACACTTCTACTGTTCTGGCTGTTATCACCAATTGTCTGCACTGGTGAATAGCGATTTTAAACAGCTGTGCAAGTGCACTGAATTAGTTAAGAGGAGCACATCCACAGAGCCTCAGGACAACACACATGCTCCTATTAGTGTCAGGATGCTGCTCTGGCTCTTAATCACCAGGCTCCAGTGATTACACAGAGGCCTTTCATTACCGTTCTGTGGCCAGGTTTTTGTGCCTTGCTTTCCTATCTGGGTCTTTCTGCTTTTGTTGCAGGACTACAGGCAGGTGCTGTGCTGCTCCCGATATCAGAAAGTGCCACACAGTGATCAAGCGGGCTGTGTGTGAGAAGCAAGGGTGACAGTGCAGGAGGTAGGTGGGGGCCCAGACAGCCCCGTGTAACTGCAGCTCTGCAGGACCCTGGCCAGCAAAAGCTGCCGGAGGCCTCCAAACCTGCCTGTCCCTGCACTGCCTCTTCTGCACTGTCACTGGCTTCTCAAACTGCACCAGCTATAAGTTCCTATGCACAAGTGCCAGGGCTACCTCTTCTACTTCCAGTTTTGTTTTTGGCAAACATAACCTTTTGAACCCAAGTACTCTCTCTGACCAGCGAGCAGTTTTGGTGCGTACCTCTGAGAAACCATTCAGCTCAGTGTTCCTGCAGAGCCTTGAGGACGCCCAGAATATCTCCACGCTGGATCATTCTGTTCCTGGAGTGAGACCGGCACAGTGCGAAAGCAGCTGCCAGCACCATTCGATCGGGCTCCCATCTGGGATGTTGTGCAAGGGAACGGAATAGCTTCCAGCCAGCAGGAACTGGAGGTATCTTTGCAACTGTGTAATGCAGCAGCATTGTGAACTGTTGAATCTGTTCCCAGCTGCAGGCAGGCTTTTGAGACACAGGGTCTGGAGAGCTGTAAGGAAGCACCTTTGCACTTTTGCACCCTTACTCCTGATACCTCCTTCTGGGAGCTGGGGGGGAGGGGGGCTGGTTGACAGCTGTCTGAGCATGAGCCAGCAGCGTGTCCATGTTGCCAAGAAGGCCAATGGCGTCCTGGCTTGTATCAGAAATTGTGTTGCCAGCAGGAGCAAGGAAGTGACCATCCCTCAGCACTGGTGAGGCTGCACCTCGAGTGCTGTGTTCAGTTTGGGGCCCCTCACTACAAGAACAAGGCCCTGGCGTGTGTTTACAGAAGGGCAATGAAGTGGTGAGCGGTCTGGAGCACAAGACTTACTTATGGGGTACAGCTGAGGGAACTGGGATTGTTCAGTCTGGAGAAGGCTCAAGGGTGACCTTATCGCTCTCTACAACTGTTTGAGGAGATTGTGGTGAAGTAGGGGTTGGCCTCTTCTGTGTATCTAGCAATAAGACTAAAGAGAATGGCCTCAAGTTGCACCAGAGGAGGTTGTTTGGATATTAGGAAAAACTTCTCTCAGAGAGTGATGAGGCACTGGTGTGGGCTGCCCAGGGAGGTGGTGGAGTCACCGTCCCTGGAGGTGAAGAACTATGCAAGAACTGTGTGGATGTGGCACCAAGGGATGTGATTAGTGGGCATGGTGGGGGTGGGCTGATGGTTTGACTTGGTGATCTTAGTGGTCTTTTCCAACTTTAATGATTCTGTGACGCGTTACAGCAGCAGCAAAAGGATACCAGCACCAACAGCTTCCTCTGCCCCTTCAGTCTCTGCTGAGCCTTTCATACTCAAGTGCTGTGCAAAGAAGCCAGTGTGTGTTGTGAGGCAGTGTGCAGCCAGTCCATGCATTACTGTGTTCAAGAATCCTGGCATTAAGAGTTGTTGCTTATGATTTTAACTTAGCAGCTTTCGGGAGAGTGCCTGCCAGGATCACTCAAACTTTTGTAACTCTTTTTTTCCTTAAGTTCTTCCATCTCTAGTTCCCTTCCCCCAAACCTGTGCAGACATTTAGTACATCAGTTGCAGAATCATGGAGAAGTGGATAATTGAATATTCACACATGCAGAAACAACGCAGGCAGAATGTGGAACAATGTGGAAACAAGCACGGAAAGAGGCGGCATCTGTTTATTGAAAATTAGAATGTAGAATAAATTAAGAGGGCAAGGTTAAAACACTTCATCTGCAGTCAGGGTTTGTACTGGAGGAAGACTGCAGAAAGTTTAGCACAGAGATGTATAAAGGGCTTCTACAGTTTAATTATGATATTTCTGTGAAAGTATATATAATTTATACTGAAAAAATGCTTGTTACGTGGATTTTTTCCCCTTTAAAATGTGTCCTTGAAAAAAAAAAAAAACTTAGTTTCTGCAAAATTAAAGTACTTAAAATGTTAACTCTTACCTGGGTAGATTAGATTACGTTGCAACATTTGGAAGTATTGAAGAACAGAACAATTTCTTTTAGCAGTAATTGAAAGCTGAGCAGATTTTTCTACCAGTGCAATACAGATG
The DNA here is from genome assembly GCA_035772895.1 of Perdix hodgsoniae. Taxonomy (NCBI): domain Eukaryota; kingdom Metazoa; phylum Chordata; class Aves; order Galliformes; family Phasianidae; genus Perdix; species Perdix hodgsoniae. Next base: position 2,595,493 of record JAPSGF010000079.1, on the reverse strand, counting down.
AAGTTGTCCCTTTATGAAATCCATGTATTTAGCAGACTCTGACTTCTAACACCTGTTTAGGTGATGTTGTTCAGGAAAGACGTGTGTCTGAGGTCAGCCCAGATGGACTGAATAATGCAGTGGATTGGATTGAGACAGAGTTACTCTGCTGGCATTTCCAAAGGTCCGCAAAGAGACACACCTGTGGTGCAGGACCTGGGTTGGTGGTGGTTTTGTTACATGGATCTTTAGGTTTCACATATTGAGTCTACAGAAGGGTTACCCCTTCCAAGCTGCTCACGCAGACAAAAGCCATATCCATAAGTCATTCATCATAAAACAAGCCTAATTATGCTATGACATACTGACACCGCATCAGATTTCTAATCTTCAACATAATTTTATAACCATCGCTAACAGATGGGCCGATTACACTGAATTTGAGTTTTAAGTAATAGTTTAATCATATTTTATAATTTTTAACTGAAAATGCCCATGCATACATAATTTTCCGAAGCTACTGAAAGGAGCAAAAACAGCGCAGTAAAACCTCTTTTCTGTTTCCTGAGGGAAATGCACTGCATTTAGGTGGACAGTTATAGGAGTTCCTTAAATGACTCCTTAAGTAGTGTCTGCTGTTGGTAGCTCCTCTTCTGTGCAATTATAGCAGATTCACGGAAGCTTTTTCTTTGCACAGATCTGCTGCTCTATTCCAGCATAAAAGGCATAAATTTTTCTATTTCAGAGGCTCTTTTATTGAAACAAGTGCCTTCCCCCCACTATTTTTTTTTTTTTTTGTCATTGAAAATGAAAGCAAGGAGTAATTTAAATTATCACGTTCCTGCTCTTTAATAACAATAAAAATGGGAAATTCTTATAAAATAGATGGGCAGCTTTGTGGGACTGCTGGAAATGAGATGTGAATTTTGAACAGAAGGCTTATTTCTCCCTCCGCTCCTTATTTTTTAGTTGTTTTAGGGTCAATAAAGGAAAGAGAAACCAGACTTCTGTCTCCTTGCCGTTGTTTGCGATGGGCTGGACATCTGCTTCACATCACAAGGGGGCAGAGGTGATCTGAATTCTGAATTCTGTAATACTGAATATAGAGAAATACTTTCTATTGAGCTATCCATTCTCATATACTGCAAAACAGAAAGGGCATAGTTGTCCTCTGGCCCATGAGATCAGTGGAGAAAATGTCCACAAGTCTCATGGCCGCTGTACTTCAGAGAGGTCTCCTGTCAATGCCATTTACAGTTCTAAAAGAAAGGAGACGTTGGGCATGGACCATGCAAGAGGTTTTGGGGAAGAAATGGCTTATTGAGATTTGATGTTTTGTTAAAGCACCACTGAAGTATGGTGAATCTTAAATGATTGCAATGTTCAAAATCGCTTAATACCATCAACTTTTCATATAAAAAAACAGAGCAGGACTGAACTGTTGTTAGAGTTGTTATTAGCAACTCCAACTAAAGCTTCGATAATGCTCTTGCTCCATGCCTATGAGGCCACAAAAGCTTGAAAGATTTGTGTAAAAGCAGCAGAACTGCAGTGGCATCTGTCTGCCTAAACATGAGAGATTCTCATGTAATTGCTCTTGAACTGGTTGGAAGTGGATGATTTTTGAAGCCCCTTCCAACTCAAGTTATTCTATGATTCTATGACCTGTATTCCTTAAGGGAGAGCTGATTATCCTACAGATGACATCTGCCCAATTAGTGGAAGCGTTTGATAACCCACTGCTTTTGAGAAACAAAGAATCCAAAAGCTAATGCAGTGCTAGGCAGTGATGCATCTACACCCTATAGTCTGCAGAAGATTTCTGTTCTGATACTTCTGGGTTTTCCCCTGCACAGCCTTGAAGACAGACATCTGAAAATGTCCATCCACTGAATGCAAAGAAATGAAGATCTCATCAGTGAGGCTGACGTCAGTATATGATTTGCTAGTAATGCCGGCAGTGCCTGCTTGGGTCCTGCACAAATCCAATACACTTGCAAACCACCCTTCCACACTGGTAGGAAAACTACTCAGGAGCAAGAAGGGTAAATATGTCGAACATTAGGGAGTCACCAAGGGATAAAAATGTTTCTCAGCTTTTCATCAAGTTGCACCACACTGAAGTATCTGCTGGCTACACCTTGAGGTGACGCTGTCAGCTGCTGCAGAACCAAGCTCCGTGCTACCAGGATATTGCTCCCTGGCAGATCTAATAGGTGAGTTGCTTCTGCTTTCACACTCTTTCTATTACGCACATAAGGTCCAACACTGATGTGTCAGAATAAGGCCACCCATCTCCACCTTGCACAAACCACCATGGAGACAAGTCTTTAGTGGAGGGAGATGAGTTCCTTGCCCCTGCCAGAGTAACGATACTGTTCACCAGGAGCTGGAAACCTGTTCAGATGCCCACTTCAGTTGATCTGCAGTAAGGCTGTCTTACTGCTTCATATCAAGAATTGAACCTTGCATCTATACACAGATAAACTGCTCCTGTCAGTGGTAGAGCTCATGTAGAAGCTTTCCACGATTTTCTCCTGTAGTCTAAGCAGTCCCTCAGGATTGTACAAGGAAGGTAAATTTTTCTGTTTTCAAACCAAACTGTTCATACTTGAAATTATTAGATGCTTCTGTATAAAGGTAATTTAGGAGACATTATTTAAATTTTTCTATATAAGACATATGTATTATAGAAACATTATAATACATATTGTCTTCTATATGATTTGTTTTAGCTCACAGTGGTTTTCAATCTTTACTTTTCTATACTGTACTTGCATTTAGCACTTTCCTCTTTTTTTTTTTCTAACTGATTTTGGACTGCTGTACCGTTGTATACGTGGTAGGTCAGTCCAGACTAATACCCTGTGAGCATTCATCTGATTAATATTATCAAACTTGTCAGTCACATCTGCAACTGTCCATACCACATAATTAGGCCCAACCAAATTGACCATTTGGCAGTGGGTGATGAATACGATGCAAAATGTTTTATTTCTGTTCACATTAACTTTTTGACAGAGAAGGATGATAATTTCCAAACTGCTTGAATTAGTTTCTTGTGCAGTAAGAGCTGTCATACATTTGCATAAAGCTCTGTTGCTTTTTCAGAAACTTCCAACCACTGCAGACAGTATTAAATATACCCTATAACAAATCATTTAATGATGTCTTTAGTAGATTGTTAATCTGCTCTATCCTTTGTAAGTCAATGGTTTTACTTTTCAGGAAATATTACTGCAAGTCAGACATCTGCTCTGTAATCTGGGTAACAGGGCTCAGATTTCAAAGACATCCCTTAATCTCACTCAGAGGTGGCCTTTTTTTTTTTTTTAGTTTTTATTTATTTATTTAAAAAGCTTTTAAGAAGCACAATTCTCGTGAGATGAATCAAACTCCTCCCAGGTACAGAAACTTACAAGAACCTACAATGTGAGTTCAATAAGTCACTTTCATAATGAATAGAACCTCCATGTTCTGAGCTATTAAATAGCTGTAAAGAGGCTTTTAGTTAACTGTGCTATCTGGAGTAAGGATAACTGATTTAGGGAAGAAGACTATCTGACTGGATAAGATTACTGTAACAAAAGTGAAGTTGCTCTGAACAACATCTTAGGAATTTCTGTGGAGTCTAAGACACTAAAATATTTTTTCCTTCACATTAATATTATGAAATTGAAATCTGAATAACTTTAAAAGTGAACAGCCTCTTTACTAGTGTTGACATGAATGGCAAATGACATGAACTTACTGTTCCAAGAGTTCTGCCAGTAGCTGTGTAAACACAGGTTACTGTGGGAAGTGAAGCATTGGAATTCCATAGGCATTAGTGAAAGATTTCCAACAACTTACTTTGGCAAAAAAATTTTTTAAATGTTACAGAGCTGGACTATCCTTGAAAGACACAAGAGATAATCCAAAGTATTTGGCAAATCTGGCTTTCCAGGCAAACAGAAGTTTGCCTATGGTTAGATGAAATACATTTCCCAAATGAACACTTCCTTCGGAATCCCATCTGTGCTCACTTCAAATATTTACACCTAGTATAATTTTAGATATGGCTAATCAACACTGTCATAACTAAAAAATAAAATTATGGGATTGTTGTAAATTCTGGGTTAATTTTGAGAACAGTAATGAAAAGGAAGAGGACAAGATATCTTAACTTTTGTTCTTTTATTACCCACAAACATAGCACAAGAGATTACACACTGGAAACTGAAAGACTTAAATAATGTGGAAGGTTAAGACAGCTATGTACATTTTGTGCAACATACCAGAAGCCCTTATTTACATATGATATCTCTGCCATACTGGCCCACGTGCAGGTGGTGCCTGCATATTGCAAATTCAGCACTACAGAAAAGTTTCTCTTGTTCTAAAATAATAAATTAGAAGTTACAAAGTTAGAGCTTTCTTATGAACATTCTGAATGAGGTTTTCCAAAGTACAATGTTAAGAGGGTCAGGACTCAATGTGAATCAAGCTTTCTGAAATTATTATGTATATGTGCTTATTTTTAAATCCCACTTTGTATGGTGCAATCCAGGCTATGCTTACATAGACAACTGAATTCATTTGCCATATCTTTCAATCACTGTACAACAGTATATTAAGAGTTACACTTTGGATGCATGACAATATTCAAATACCACAGAAAACATTAAAATAAATACATAATTTCAAATAATAATAAAAAAAATGGTATAAAGAACCTGGCTAGTGTGTTGTACACAGCAGATTTAGGTACCAACAGTGTTGGAACATTGAAGGGGAAAGGATGACCACCAGCAACGGCTAACCTGCCTCATTTTCCAGTTTTTGTATCTCATTTTGTCCAGCCTCTGAGAGGTGAGTTAAGAGCCTTTTGTAGGCTTCCCTGATGAAAAACAGAAGAATGCAACATTACTTAAACAATTCCACACATTCGAGCAGTAAAGTATGTAATTCCCAAACACGCTGGATTACTAACCCATAATAACTTCTTATCTATTCACAGCTTTGTTTGCTGTGACTTTTTAGCATGGCCAAGTTGGAAGAAAGAGAATAGCACAGTTTGCACAACAGTGTTGCAGCAATGCTTAGACATCTTTTTACTTGGTAAACTACAAAAAACTATACATCATTGAAAGACCAAAAGAAGTGGGTAGTATGAAAATGCTGCATATGATAGTCCTTCAGTCTGATCAAGTGTTAACTCCTCTAAATAAAAGCAAATGCATTTTATGAGAAAAAGCCAATTAAAAAGTTAATAACAATTGTATGTTTTTCATTAAATGGAAGTTGAATACTCCTTGAGTAAATCCTTCATGGCTCATGAGTTACATTCTTGCACAACTCTGTTTTCTTGTTGGTGCTATTTTTGTTGATGGTTTTGTGCTTTGGTTTTTTTTTTTCCCATAACCCAGGCCTTGCCAAAGTTTACTTCAAAACTTCTCCAGACTGAGGTGTGACCAGCATCTACTCTTTGAGGAGACTGAAACCACTTCCAGGCCTTGACTCTCAGGCCCTGCACTCTTGTTAGGAGACCTAACAGAAGGAGTGCTTTTGGCCTACATGCCACACTGTGTGGAGCTTTTTGGGTTTTTGTAAGAACATTCATATGGTTACTGAAAGTTCAGTGCTGCCATCTGTGCTGAGTTGCTTTCCTCAGCTTCATTACTTCCTAAGGCTAAATGGATTCACAAGTGAAATATTTATGTCCTAGGTTTTCTGAGGGTGAATGGAGGAAGTGTGATTCTGTTGTGCCTATCAGAGAGGAGGGCAGCCTGTTCTGAATACCCACAATTCTCATAAATTTATATTATGAGAGAACTCTTGAAATTGAACCATGGGTTCAATTTCTCAAACATCTCAGATCATACTTGATTTTACTGTAATGTTGTATATAAAACCTAACATTCTCTAGAAAAGGGGCATATAGGAATACTCTTTGGACAGGAGTTTTGGATTTTTTTCCCCTCAATTTTTCAACACACAGTGTAGCGAACTGAGGCAGGCTGGCTTAAATTGTATGTGGGTTTGTAGCCCTAATATTATAATTTCTCTGAAAATACTTAGCAGATGTAGATGGCCTAAAACTGTGAAAGGTCTGAGGTTTAAAACCATGAAAGGAGATTTTGGCTAACTACTTGAAAATCAATCATTTTTGAGTATCTGTCCTGCTGCCTAACATTGCTTGTTTTCAAGAGATCATACCTCTACTCTTTGCTGTCAAATAGTGGTATTAAATAGACAAAAGCCTCAAACCTTTGTGCTGCATTTCTTCCAAGACCTTGTTTGTACTCTGAATCCTTCAGAGACTGCGTCAGCGTGGGAATCAGGCTGGTAACTAATGTCTGATCCAACACTGCTACTGTTTCTAGAATGCTGAACACCCGGTGATCATACACTGCAGTGTAGTCCTGGATAAAGTGCCTGAGGGGGACACAGAGGCATTTAATGCAAGGTCAGAACTAGATGCAGAGAACATGCCAAGAACAACTGAAGAAGCTGATCAGAACAAGCAAACTGGTTGCACGGAAGTGATCATATTGTTACAGTGAAATACTCTGTATGCAATTCCTTCTACAAACAAAGCCATTCTTTTGAAGGCTAATGCTAAGAAAAAATACATTTATTTTCAAGTGAATCAGCAGATTCTGCTGCTGTTTTACCAGAGCTGACTTGTTCCAGAGTACTTTAGTTTGTAACACATCTGTCTGAATGGAAAACATGGAAAACTGAAACACGGAGTTATTATTTAATCATAAAATCCAGCAAACCAAGATATCTACATTGAAGTCTGCAGAAACAACATCAGCATTTCTTATAAAACACCAATAGATCTTGGGTAAGGCAGACCATCGGATGGAAGTGCATCCATTTGTCTATTTGAAGGTTTGAGGTATTTAATGATCACAGATTACATCTAACTGGGAAGTTACATCCCAGGAGTGAAACATCTCATGAAGGTGATACAGCCCACATGGAGACATCAGCAAATTGCTCAGGGGCTTTATTTTAACATTATCCAATACAGCAGCAGTGTTTAGGTTTGCAAAATGTCTTTTGGTCTTAGCTCCTACATCTCTTCTACTGCATCCACATGAAAAAGAGGATTCGTTTTGCAGAGGTATGGAATACGTAAAATTGACATTACATCAATCTATTCATTTGTCAGAGAAAAAAATAAATGAAGCTTGCTGGACAAGGATTTGATCTTTGTTATATACACTTCAAATTAGACATGCCCACAGCACGTTATACAACAGCACTACTCATATGGAGATTTTCTGCAGCAGCAGTGTAGCTTTCTATTATAGTCCTTTCAAAACAGTACCTAATCCATGAAAAAGCAGATATGTTTCTCTATTTTTTTGCTCTCGCTTTTTGGCAAAGTTATGTTTAAAACTAGTGCCAAAAGTAACGTAATTTAAGTACCATAAACAAGTGACAATGCAGTATGTTAAAGATAATTAGTTGTTTTTAAAAGACATGTTTGTTGTCAATTGGATTGCAGTAGCTTCACTGCCAATTGGCATATTTTCTGGTTACCTAAATACAGAAGTCAGCTGGGTGGCATGTTCTCCTCCTGACCTTGCTTGGCAGCCTTGTACCATGTACTGCACAATGGCTGTAGATACTTTTTTAACTGTAAAAGAAAAATCACAAGATTCACACAGAGCTCTTGAACTGACCATCTGGAGAATGTCTTTCATGAAGACTACAATTTTTAAATGAGAAAATAATGGGTTTTATCTTACTTTGATGCAAGTAAAATGACAGAGTAGTTAGCTAGAATGGCTGTAAGAATAGCATGAATTTCAGATTTATGCAAAGTCCAGTTTTCAACACTATTATCTTTTAAACATACGGATTTTTAAGTACGATACTGTCTCCTTAAGTCAGAACAGAGACACATGCTCGTAATGGAAATAAATTTAAATTAAGAAAATCAGTTTTGTTTTTATTCTTTAATTGTTCCTATATTTGAACTGGGATAAAGCAGTCTTGTCATTATAACCCGCTCAAAACCATACAGATCTACTCCCTTCAGTATGTGCTCTCTCTGTTCTTTCAATAAGTGTTCTGAATTCCACCCTTTTGTGTATTTTCAAACAACAACAAAGGAGCCCACTGTTTTCTTCCATTTATATCTTCCAAATGGATATTCAAGTTGCCAGATAAAGCTCTTCCTTTATAACAGTCGAACTGAGCTGCAACTTTTCTACAAGGATATGGTGGAGTTGGTGGCTGCAGAATCACAGGACATTTAGCTCCTTCTGCTCCAGCTTCAGACAGCTGTGGCTACAGTGGCAGAAGGGGAAACAAAGGTATGTGCTGATTCAGCTAATCTCCTGAATTTATCTTGTTGCTGAAGCTTTTACAAAAAAGCATCAAAAATTGATTTATTAGTCAAAATTCCCAGGAGAAGTCAGAGGTTAATCTCCACTGTTCCTAATACCTTTTCTGGTAGCAAGGACTGGACATTTCACAGAATCACAGAATCACAGAATTATCAAGGTTGGAAAAGACCTAAAAGATCATCCAGTCCAACCATCATCAATACTCCCCAGCTAAATCATATCCCTCAACACAACATCCAAACGTCTCTTGAACACATCCATGTTCGGTGACTCCACCACCTCCTTGGGCAGTGCATTCCAATGCCTGACCACCCTTTCCGAGAAATTTTTTGGCACATTCACATTCTTTATACAACTATGAAGTGAACTGAATATTTTTTAAGAAGCTAAAAATATAGAAGGTATAACGACAAAGTAGAATGGGTTAAAGAAGAAAAAAAAAAGGGGGGTTAAAGATCCCTTCAAGAATGGATTAAGTATAGCATGTTGCTTTCTGATGTCTCTAAGGGAGAACATACACTAGTTTTATTTGGTCTAAAATCTTTAGGTGCAAGAAAACTTCCACTGTAACGAGTCTAGGAGAAATAAGGTGTGAGTGATGGGAAACACTTCCAATTAAGGATCAACTTGTCAGGAATCCATCAGAGCACTTGAGTCAGAGAGAAATTCCTGTCTCAGAGAACAAATTATTTAATGAACAAAGCTTGTCCACTTTATCTGGCTAATGTGTCAATCAAACAAACAAACAAAAATACAGGAATGGATTGTGCACTGGGATGAAAGATGCTCAGCAGTATGAAAGCCTTACAGATGTAAAGAGATGTATTTAAAGCAAACACGTAGCTCACCTTGTAGCTCGTTAACCAATACCATGCACTTCAACACAGCTGGGAGAACCAGTTCAATGTCACACAGTTCACTGGTCTGGGTTCTCCGAAGTACTTCAAGAATGAAAGCAAGAACTGAGGCCAAGCGAGGAGGTGGAGCGCTACCTTTGAACTGCATGTAGTTTTCACTGGAAAGACAAATCAAAATAAAGCCTGAGATATGTTGTTGGTTTTTTCTTCCATTCAATGAAAGCACCATATAATTGGAAATAATATTGTGATATTTCAGCAGAAGGCCTATTACAGATTTCTATCTTTATTTAGACTCAGGTAATGGCTTCTATTTATCTTAGTCTTAGAAATGGCTCCCAATTTATCAGGACAGTGATGTCTTCCCACTCCTCTGTTGAGAGAAGTGAGAAATAACAGTCATAATTATAGTTAACAAGCCAAATGTGACTATAAAAGTTAAAATACAAAGAAAGCAGCATAAAATAACAACAAAAGGAGTTTAGACTCTGATACTCTGAAATAACATTCAAAATACAACTGTTATTCAATTACCTTATTTAGTTTTATGTGTTACTGTCTGCTCACAATTCAAACTTGTGGTAAGAGCTCTGTTATACTGGCAGTGTTATTTTTGTACAACAGTATGATGAAACGGGACAGAATCTCTGATTTTGCTCCATCAGAATTAACACAATCATCTTCAGTACAAAATTTGTTGCAAAGATTAAGATAACCTGCAAATCTGCATCAAGAGCAAATATTGACACTACACACAACAGATCTGTCCCAATTGTAATTATTTCATCTGGTTTTTTTTGTTTGTTTTACCTCAGAAGGATATGAGATTGAGTCACTGTTGATCTGACATTACAGATGACTTTACTGAAATCTAAAGATAATTACTGAAATTGGAACATGTAGAAGAGAAAAGTGGAGATAAAATACACAGAACATCAGTTCAAAAACAGTACTCTCAGAACCTGCAAAATGACTTTTAAATATGCAGTAGTAGTTACCATTAGCTACTCATACAAGGCATGCTCATTTGCTGTGCAATACATCAATTAAAAGCTGCTATACCTCTTAACAACTTAATAAAGCATACTTATACAACTTTCTTTACACTTTAAAATAAAAATGTTTCCATATTCCCTGCACCATGTGGTTTTAACTCACTTTAACATTAGCATCTCTAAAATCTTCTGTTCCATTAATTTACTATGAAAACTGCACACTATTTTTTGGGGGTGGTGTTCTTCACTAAAATGATTATCTGACCTGGATAATATATTTCTCTGATTCAATTTCCTCTGTGCAACAGCAAGATATTCATTAGCTTCTGTATGTCAAAAAGGCTAGCAAACTCTGTATGCACTTATGTATAGATCTAGTGACTGCCTCCTGACCACCACACAGTTTATAAATCAGACTAAGATATTCTTCCCAGATCACTAAGAAATGTTGCAAGTTTTACAAGTCACCAAATGCCATTACACATTCAGAATTTTCTTTCCACAATAAGGCTTAAAATTCACACATCCATGCCCACATTCACAAATGATTTTATTAAGATAAGCAAGTTTGAGTATTCATAAGCTAAAAAAAAGAATCAAGACTGAAATTTTAACTCACGCCTTTTATATGTGATAATATAGGCTTTACCTAAAGTACTACTACTGTATCTACCTGAGATCATCACTAATATTCTTTCAATGAATGTGTGTACTCACTCTTTAATAAAGAAAAGTATAATTACCTTAGATGTAAGCAACCACCTTTTATTTGAAGGAGATTAATTTTTTCCCTAACATGGACAAAGAACTGCAGATCATAGCTCTCTATCTCCCTCTTTCCATACCCCAAATTTTCTATTTCTCCTTGGTAGCTGCACATCTATGTATATCCTGATATGTACAATAGCATCTAGTCCTCCCTTTCACGGGCAGCTGTTACAGCTATGGTTCTGTGATCCTAAATGCAGCCTGAGATACAGCCATAGGATGGTATGTATTGGAGTGCTTGCTTTTTATGTGGCCATATGGTGCATTATTCTTATTACAGTCCAGGATCTCCATTCTCCATGACTTTCTCACCAGTCTCCAGATCGTCTCAGTTTTACTTTCCTGTTCTATATTCTCTGCTTTTTCTTATCTTCCTGTCCAACAACTTACAGGCTCTTCCTACAGCCTGAATATCAGTTACTGAGATGAGAACAGTGACATTCTCTTCTTCATTAGCTGTTTGTGAAATCTGAATAAGCAATGCTTTGTTCATCATTGGATCTTACTTTATGACATGCAGAGTGGTCCTTCGTAGACGGAGCACCTGAGGGACTGTAATGGAACTACATAAAGCAGTCAACATAGGATGCTGCCCAGCTCCAAGTGCAGTTGGTGAAGAAGGGAGAAATCGTCCAAAATACTGTTGAACAATGCTTCCAAGCAGTTGATTTAAATAGGCCCCCTGAGCTTGGGACTGACAGCATATAAAGGACAGGCCCTATAAAAGATAAAAAAAAGGGAGAAGGAAATTTAATAACTCCTTATTATCGAACAAATTTAAGAACAATAGGCTAAATACTCATTACACACTCTAAACTACTGCTGCACAAATAACTACTGCATGACAAAGAAGTATCAACAATTTGTTGCACCTGTCAACAAACCATCAAGTCTATGGCTAAAGACAGAACTAGCACAAGGCTTACAAAGGAGAGAAAAATCTTATCCTGGACTAACTAATATAGAAAGATAATCTTAAGACCATATGATCTTCCTTTCAAATCAGAAGTAAAACATTAGCTTTTCATGCCAGGGGCAGTGCCCAAAAGCTACAAACGTCTTTTTCACTTATGTACATGGTCTAATGAAGCTAGAATAGTGGTCTAACAAAAATTTTGCTCATAGTGTGAACGTTAGAGTAAATAAAACACAATTTTTGAGGGAATTATTATTATTTTCTTTAAATTCATTTAGACAAAGTTAAAACTAGTGTTACTTATCCAACATAATCTACATTGATGAAGAAAAATCTAGGAAAGTAGAAACTTGCCTAGAAAGTGACTACATAAACACCACCAATAGTTACACCTCATATATATGTAGATGTTACATCTGTGACATCCTATGACAAGGGCCTCAGTAAGCAGTACCAATAGAAGTCTCTTCAGAATTCAGTTTTCACAGTAGCTTTTCCCAACAAGAATAACAACGCAAAAGAAGTCCAAGCACAGAGATCATTATAATGCAACTTCAACAGTACTTCAAGCCACAATTACCGCCACATACAAGAAATGTGGGATGTCAGTGAATGATGTGCTTCAGGACCTGCTTGAAGATTTGCTGTAGGCAGCCTTCCTGAACACACACATCCAGCATGTGTTGAACTTCACATGCCTCTGGAGTTACTTGGAAACTTTGGTACACCCTATTGATAAATGCCACATTCCCCAAGCGAGGGAATAAGCAGTTCAGATGCTCTCATTTTTTTTTTTTTAGTAAAAGGCAATTGCTGCTATATCAGAATTTATCAGAATTCTTAAGATGACTCTGCTTGGCAAGCAGAAGGCTCAGAAAGACTGCTAGCGATCATTTAGTTTGTAAGCATGAGTGTTTGGTGTTCCCAGCGAGATGTTGCAGCAGGCATAATGAAGGATTGCCTACACTTTCTCTAGTCCAGCTCTCTCAAAAAAGAAAATCATTCCATAAACTGAACTGGCACTCTTAAGTCTCTAGAGTATTTCAACACTACAAAACAGCATGTGAGAATCTATCTCATAGAAAGGACACAAAGCACATCATGACCTTACAGAGGACACCTGAAATGACGCGTAAGAGAATGTAACACCTGTGAAGAACTAATAATTCTAATCACTGAAATAAGACAATTCTTCAAACTGAGGAACAACAAATCCTACATAGTATCACAAAAAAAAGGGGAAAAAAAACAATTGTTATAAGTTACTCTTCTTATAAAAATGATCCTAATGATATTTCACCTATGAAATATAAGAAAGAAATACTAGAATTGAGATCTCTGAAGGCACAGATTAATTTTTGCATCTCTTCTCATTTGAAGATAGATCAATAAGTCTAGACTGATCATTCATAAAAGCATTTTCATTTTTGAGCTGAAGTAAACTGATTCTTTTTTTTTTTTTTTGTTTTGTTTTTCAGTTGCAGGATGGGAACAGAAGTAATCTGAAAAAGAAAGGAAGGATTGAATTGAATAACACCCTGCCACAAGCATTATCAAAGATACTCTTTCACCAGAGAGAAAATAAAAGGATGGAAGTTGCTTAAGACTTTTTTTTCTTAATCATGTGATGAGGATAAAGAGTGCCCTTGATACTCAATAAGGACAACTGTTAATGGAAATCCTCTTCATCCTAACCCTTTTTGGTGGGTCAGGCAGAGATGCTTCCTCTTAAAAAAACATAGTTTTTAAAACCATGTAGTAATACCAACATCACTCCTCAGTAAGGAGGAGTCTTTTTTTTTTTTTAATTTTATTTCCATGCAGCACAACAGAAGTTACAAGTTCAGCATTAAACTGTTCCAAGATAGAAATTCTGTCTTCCAAATTAAAACAATGAGAAAAATCACCTATTCTATGAGTAGTCAGAGCTCCCCTTGTCCAAAATACACATCCCTATATGCTTAAAAAAAATAATCATGAATCAGCCTCTACATATTAGAGAACATTTACAGCACCAAACCTCTTCAGGCAAGAATCATCAGATAGTTAGGCACCCATACTTCTATTGTTCACTGGAAATTTCCATAGATGAACCTGGATTTCTCTTTTGGACATGAAAGCTCACTGACTTTAGCTCAATACTGTGTTGCTTATTTTGGGACCCTCCTTTTTCTTACAAAGCCTAGAGAGCAGCAGACCTGCACAAGGCTTAACACCACCGTATCCCAAGTGGCACCAGGGATAAACCACCAATGTTGCATGGTGGCTGTGAGTACAATGGCAAACTACCCTAGGCAGTATTGGCCAAGGTTGTAATTACAAGGAGGTCACAGAGTACTCTCTTCTTTTAAATCCCATAGTAATTAACAGAGATGAAGGAAGCTACATGTGACATATGACAGAGGAAAGAAACACATGTCACTGGATTGCAATTCTGGACTAGAGATCTGAGAATAATCACATCAGACCCTTAGGACAATCCCTAGAAAGCAGATGGACATTAAAGAGTTGAGAGCACTTCTCTCCCTCTTTTTTTTTTTTTTTTCTAATTAACTGTTTTTTTAGTTATCTTCTGAGATTAAAGAAAGAAAAACAACAAAAACAAAACCCCACCAAAAACCAAAGACATTTGAAGAGGAGTAGAGGAGCATGACAACATCTGCTCCTCATTTCAACAGAAAGGCAACTGATTCCTGTGTATGCTCACTGCAGGAACCTTTTGTAGCCAGAGCTGCCTCTCTTCTGATTTATCCATATATCTGTAAATCACCTGTGGAGAGCGAAGAACCGATTAGTATGGATTACTGGAACTATTCACTGCAGAAATGCCAAGCTACCTAATGATGACTTATAATATCAGTCCTGCTGTTGGAATAAATCTGCTGTTCACCAATTAATGTTGTACAATTCCTATTAAACACATACTGTAATTCACAAGATGTATTAATAAGCTTGCTCAAATATCAGACCACAGATGTGGCTTGCAGGAGGGCTTTTAAAGTCTGAACTCTGACAAATGCTGAGCCTGCACAGGCCCATTAAAATCACTGGAAAATGTATGTGCCAAGCACTACTTAAAATGAAGATCTTTTACCACTCTTGTATACAGATAGAAGTAAACCATCTTCTGCATTTGGACAGGATTAACACTAATAAATCTAGCTCATTATTATGTATATTATGCTTATTAGATGCACCTACACCATAATCTGCAAGATGTATTTAAACTATTATTTCTTCTCTAGAATAAGTTTTATGCTCCAGTTATTTCCCACATTACTGGTAAACATGTGTCAAAACTCCTCCAAAGCATTCTCCAAGAAATCCATCAAAGATATTTTGAGTAATATGTTTCAACAGCCTACTATCACACAAATCAACTGTGTTTGTTTGTTTTGTATAAACAAAGGCAAAATACCACATGATAGATTTTATATGCTTCATTATCACACAATTACAAATAGTCTCATAAAATCATGAAGTAATTGTTCATTCTTGTTCTTCCACGTTTTTCTTTTTGAAATTTTTCACTTAAACAACTCCAAAGGCAGTTTCGATTTTATGTTTCAACCTCGTCTATCGGGAAGTATCTCTGCCTGTGGAGGGGTGGGAGGAGAACTAGATAAACTTGGTCTTTAGAGGTCCTTTCCAACTCAAATCATTCTGTGATTCTATGAAAAACTTTCCTAGGTCATAAAATATTATCAAAACAGATGGTGCACAGTGAAATAATAAATATCGATACAGTAACCCTATAGGCAAAAACAACAAAAAAAATCCCCCCCCCCAAAAGAGTTTAAGAGAATTAGAACTCTTGCACTAGAATACTGCTTTCCACCTCCATGAATGGGCACTGGACACAGGGTAGCCTCTCAGGGACAGTCTGATCAAATATTTCACCAGCAACTTAAGTTAATTAAGAGAGAGTTTCTCCCAGAGGACAAGTTTCTCCCAGAGGACATGTTTTCTCTGTCTTTCCTCCTAGCATGGTTACATGGTCACACACATACCGCTTTATTGCTTTTCTGACATGGCTGATCCATTTATTTATGCAGAGATTTTTAGTATTTGCATCAACTAACACATTTGAGTAATTCCCTATTCAAAATCATTAAGCAAATTTAATGGGAATGCGCATGGGGTGAAACGGAAGGAACTTATCCTTAAGTCAACTTGGCTGTCAGAGTTCCTAGAACTTCTGTGAACTCAAAAGACCTCAGAAGCAACCCTAAAAGAATAAGTTTTATAACTGATATTGAGATATTTTCCATTTTGCATTAACCCTCAGTTTCTCAAATAAAGGGTAAGGAAGTATTTCTGACTGGATGTAGAAGTCTGTAGCATTTTAAAGTGTTGGAACCATGTAAATAGAAACAATTAATAGAATTTAAAAGTTCAATATTGAAATTTAAAAAAATGAGTATTGCTCTCTTTGTTCTCCCCTCAAAGTGTTTATCAAAATAATTTCTAGTTTTCTATGAATAGCACTGTCTAAAATGACCTAGCTCAGAATAGATCATCTAGTTTGGCCTGAAAGCACATGGACTAAGCAGCAGATTGCTGAAGAGGCCCACAGTGGGGTCAGAAAGTCAGAGACTGACAGAGAAGACAGGAAACAAAGGTGTACAACACTTGGACTTCAAACCAACTTGAGTGGCTTCACATTAAAACTACATCTTTATGTGCAGACTACAAAGGAACAGCACTCTGACTAAAATAGTAAATTAACAAGCGGACAGTCACACTCTGTGGTAACAGCAGTGTCCAGATGGCCCTACATGTATATAGCTTCTGAAAATACTACAGAGCAGAAAAGCAAGCCATATCTGCATGCCATCATATTTATTTCCGTATGACATCATCATTCATAATGTAACTTTTGAAAGAGGGAATAAATCCAAGGGATGTTTACAAAGTCACCACTGCATTGTTTCACAATACAGTCCTGTAATCACTTAGAACTCCAGTCTAAATGAATATCAGAAAAGAAGGGGAAAAAGGAAGCAGGAAGAAAAAAAAGATTTTACAAGGTTAAATATGTTGACTTATTTTCAAATTACATCCTCTTTCTCACTCACAGGAATTAATCCCTTTCTACAACACAACAAACCTTTCAGAAGCATAAGGTAACAAGGGAAGAATGGGATAAACAACAGGATGCAAAGCTTGACTCATGTTAGCATAAGCAGTAGAAAAGGCATTTGATCCAGCAAAACGAACCCTCAAACTATTAAGATAAAACAATACCATGATACGCAGAAGGTTGTCTTTTGCTACTAAGACCAAAGAAAAATAGAGTAGCTCATCTTTAATTATCTACAGTTAACAAAATCAAGGATGATTTAAAGCATTGCTTTGCTCTGTCATCTCAGTAAGTGTCTCGCTATATATCACGATTCAGTGTTTCAGAAATCTCTTACATGAGACACAGCGTAAACAGCAGGTTGGCTATGAGCCTCTCTATTTGCAGCAAGCAGAACAGCAGCTTCTGGAGTGTACCTCAGCATAGCTGCATGCAATGACAGGAAAGCCAACGGAGTGGCAATTTTCCTTCAAATTCTTCAAGAAGAAAAATCTTCTCTTGCTGCTTCTTTAAATTCAGTCAGCACTTGTTTGATTACAGGAAAAAAAAAAAAAAAAGAAAATCTTCTCTGCTGCATGAATCTTTTCCTAAAGCTACATTTGTTTGCTGATAATAGACTTCACATATTTACCTGAAGATAAAGGTGTAGGCTTTCCTGAATGGCAGACAGTAAAGCCCCAGGCAGCTCTTTGTCCTGCTGCAGCACTGAGTGAGGCAGCAGCAAGCAATCTACGATGCGGAACAGGAGTTGCTGTGCTTTGGAAGTGGCCAGTATTGGTGCCCAGAATTTTACAAGACATCCTGTAGAATCAAGAAAATCCAAAGGAATTTACAGTCAGGGAAATAAAAAAAGCTAAGAGAGCCTAAAAAGAAAGGAAGTATGTTGAGTAGGTCATACAAAAATAACAACAGCAACTGTCTCATTCTCACATACAATTTGCATGGTATTGCCATAGAAAAAGCTCGGTGAAGAAAAAGTCCATTTCCTGTTCACCAACATCAAGCTGTTTCAATAAATTACAAGGTGTTATGCAAGTGAAGCTGTTTTAGGAAAAGTACAGTAAAGCTAAAGAAAGGACAGCCTCTCACAGACCTCCAGAAAAATTAGCTAACCTTGGTACATAACTCTGCCAATCAGTGGATGTACACTCAGATCACACAGACCTTACCATGTGTACTGATCACACTAGCAGCACTGCCTTTGCCTTCCACTCATATTTCCAACAACAGCATGGCCACCTTAGCAGCTACTCACTCATTCAATGCTAGGAAAACATTATATGTCTTCCAAATAGTATTTAATGCATTTCATTTGGTAGATTAATAGAATGAAGGCCACCTGACTCTACTGAACGATTACTCTCTCCAGAATGGTGTGGGCCAAGTCCAAAAAATGAGGTTCGCAGAGGACACATTTTCTACACTTTAATGTACCACTTGCACAGCTTTGAGACTGTTTTAAGATTTTTTTTTCATTTGTAAAAGAAAAAAAAAAACATGAACAGTTAAAAGGTGTTGGCATGTAAATGCCCTCGCTTTATGAAATTTATTACAGATAAGAATTTTTGAGAAAATAACAATATGCTCGAGAGTGTTAAAATACAGCTAAAATAAGCAGATTCCTATGTAGTAGTTTTCACAAACATTCTTAAGATAATGTTTGATTAGAAACGACAAAAAATTGCTGCAAGGAAACTCCACGAAAATACGTTTAAGACTTTGAAATTACTAAGAAATCAGAAGTAGGCTGTTAGAATCTACAAACTCATTTGTTACCATCTCTAAAAACAACGGCAAACAACATTAATCTTGTGGAGTTAGAGAAAACACCATGATCAATCATAGAGAATGAGAACGACCATTTAACAGTACATCTAATAACATCGTCTGAGCTTCCTGTTTTGAAAGATACATGCTTATTTTGGCTAAAAGTATTCCTTCTGTTATCCTTGCTGTGATGTATGGGACAGTAGAAGACACAACTTGACATGTACAGTATGCACAAGTGGGAAGATTCATGATTTGTTAAGAATCTGGCTTTGTCCTTATAATTTAATGAGCTCACAATGCTAAATACACTAAAATATATTTTTAAGCCTTTTTAGAATCTTTTTTCCTTAACTAAGAAGGAAGTACAAATTCTTGTGCACAACAGCCTAGACAAACATTAATCTTTTCAAAATACACGGATCTTACAGCAGAAAAGTAAAGTACTTTAACAAAATTGAAATTCCATTACATTTTATGCAGCTTCTGTATGGCAGTAGTGCTTTACACTCTCCTCCTTTTAGTCATGATAAATACTATGTATGTATGTGCATGCAAATCATTACCTCTGTTTTTAAGCTGAATTAAGGTTTACTCTAATTCTAAAGCTAAGTGAATGAGAATCTAACATACTCAAAACAAACAGCTTTCTTATTTTCCCATCCTATCAGCATTTCTACATTTTAATGAAAAAATAGTAGAATCTGAGTTTTAAGAAAGCACAAGCTGTACATAAGGAATTGTAAAAGGATGTGTATAAGATCTCTAATTTACTTAAACAGACCCATCACTATCGTGCTCCAATGAATATAATGTTGTATTGCAATACTGCCTAACTGACTTACTGTTTCTGATTTTGTGTGGGTAAAACAAGTGGTTTTTGGTGTCAAAAGATGTTAAAACATCTTAATTTTGAAAACGCTGATTTGCAAGGATAATTAAAAAAAAAATCACAAGGTGGTTCAACTTCGCAGCATGGGAATTAAAAAAAGAAAATTAGTGAAAGAAAATTAAAGTATTTAACTGTAACATCTTGGTGACTTTGCTTTTTTAAACTGTTAGATGGGCAGAACAAAAACCAAAAGTATTAAACATCACACTGTACCATCTCCTTACAAAACGGCTTCCTAAAAGAGAATAGGTCGCAAAATAATTACCTATGATCCAATATGCAAGTTGCAGACCTTCTGGAGGCCCTTTTGCCTTCAGATAAGGTTTTACATACTTTAATACGTCACCTAAATACTCCAGGGCTTTTAATACCATGGCAGATTTCTCAGGGAGTGTCTGAAGGCCGCTATAAGTTCTACCAACAGCCTGAGAAAACAAAAACATCAAAACGATTTCTTCTTGTACACACAAAGCAAAGCTAATATATAATTCCTTTTCACTTAAATTGCACCATGAACTAACCTAAAGATACACAGTACCTTAATGAATTGGACAAGAGCATTTTTAGGATCTTGCTTTAAAACTGGTTCTTCAACACGAGCCTTTGAGAGAATGCTTTCTACTTCTTTGAGTTTAAAAATCAGTCTTGTCATTTCAGTCAGCTGTTCCATATAGGCTTTCCCTGATTGTTACAAGAGAGCATAGCAGTAAATACATCACACAGTTATGCTTTTCTATTTTAGTCACAAAATCATAAAGTGAAACATGATTTTAAAGCATCTAAAATATGGATTCTGCAACTGACAGTATTTTTCTTGACAAAGAATGTGTGTCTGAAGTAGTTATGTTTCTAATATAGATGCACAAGAATGAAAAATATTAAAGATGGATAACCAAGTCTTTCATTTTCCTAATGGTTTTCTTAGAAATCTAGAAAACGCGCATAAAAGTAGTTGCTGTAAGATGTATTCTACAGATAATTAGAACTGCAGTGTTTTGTAGAAAAAAATGAAGTATTGCTCTAAGACAGCAAAATATTCAATATAAAACAGGAAAAAATTACTTGCAATTGGATTTTTTTTTTTTCTTTTAGGGGGTTCACAGCATGATTTCTAACTATTTACTTCAGATTTTCACTTTTTCAGAGCAGTTTCTCCATGGGGGAAAAATAGCCTGTCTCCTTGGGAGCAAGTTTTTGTTCTTTGCTTCCAAGGAAACAAGCTCTTTTATCTTTGTTTGTGATAAATTTGTCATACGCAGAGCAGGCAAGCCATCAATAAATAGCACCAACAGCGCGAAGAAACACAGTTTGCAATTAGGTAAAAGTCAAGGAATACAAACAAAAATACATTTTGTAATTAGCTAAAAATGTCTGCCAGTTTTGCAATATAGAATTGTTACTGCAAACATTAGGGAAATGTGAACACTTACCAACTGTTCGCTCAGCATCTGTCTTGGCCAGCGAAGCACTCGGTTGATCTATGAACATTTGCAAAACGCATCGAAACCAGGAACGCACCGTCAAAGCTTCATAGGATGTGTATCCCATAGTAGAAAAAGCTTCACACAGGGCACTACATCAGTAGCCGAGGAAAAAAAGGTAAAGAGATTACTGAAAGTATTGGAAAAGGTGGCAGGGTGTCTCATTTGGCTCTCCACGAATAGAAATACAGAAGTAGAAATAAAGTAACAGAAAAGGAAAATTGACATTTCTTCTGTGTGCATTGCAGATTTTGCTCATGATATCCTGACACCTAAATAGAGATAAAACAATAAACTCTGTATTGCCACACCTAGGAATGTAAAAGCACACAGACAAATGTATTCACGTTTCCTCTACATTAAACAAAACAAAGGGAGAAAAAAATTCAGTGTGGAATGTCTTATTCCAACAAAAGAAAACTTCACAGTTCTATCTGAACTGCCAGCATACAACACAGAACAGTTTTATCTGAATCAGGTTAGAACTTCAAACTGATGCTGCTTAAGCTATCCCAGCTTTCCACAGAAAGCTAGCTCAGATACCCCAAACCACCCTGAAGTCTGCTCAGTCCCAACTACATGTAAGGCGAAAAAAATCTCTCTTAGCAAACAAAGACAGGTTCTGTTAGATAAGAGAAGAAAACATAAAAAGGCAGCAAGGAGATGAGAGAGGAAACTGCTATACTTGATGTACACTTGAAAATGTATATATGTATACATTTATGTATGTATTCACACACAGAGCAAACTTGCTGTACGTACTTTCAATCATTCACTCCTGCTCTTCCAGACAACAGACAGGCTGAATCAATGGCACCATCAGCACTCGATGTACAACCACACTACTCAGCTGTTCAGCACCGCCAAAGTTTATCTGTCTTAACACCACAAGGAGCTGCTGTAGTGACTTTTTCCTAAGCACATCGGTCCTGTATAATTAATTCTGCAGAACCTCCTTGCTAACGGACAGCAGATCTGTTCCCCGTTTGCAATTCCCATGAGATGAGCTCCTCGTGTGCTTCAGGTCACTGAAATTTCTTGAAAACAGCTAAACATTTTTCTTCGAGAGATTCTTCCCCAGTCAGTCCTAGGTGCTTTGACTTTAATGAAAAATGCTTGTATTCTTTTCTTGATATATGTACATATAAATCTACTTATTTTCTACTGAATTTTTACTCAGGCTTGCAACAGAGAGTCCAGATGGACCTGTGGAAGCCAAACTGGATTCTGCTCCTCACTGAATATCATTAATAAAGGTTTTTGGTTTCTTCGTTAGTTTGTTAAAAGCAATGACAACTGTACATTTTGTCTGAACATCCCTGTTGAAATGCAATTGACAATAAGGAGACCAAGTGCAAACCACAACCAAGAACTACAAGTTTGAAAATTAAATTCCATTGCGAAAACAAAAACCCCAGGATGCCTACAGACATTGTGCTCTTTGCAGTGATGTGTAAACAAAAAAATCCAACATAACCCTTACATAATTTGGATGCATGCAGCTAGCCTCTGTGGACCGAAGAGCATTACAAAAATACTCTCTGCTGCAGACTCATCCTTATTTCTGTTTCTTCCTTGCAGGCTGGCCACTGAGGCATCTTCCTGAAGCTGGAGAGAAATATGTTCCCACTCCTACAGAAAGGAAAGAACAGGAACTACCTGCTATATGCATGATGAGTGGTTCTTTTACATCATTGAGTTTATGCACATGCTTGAAGATAATTTAAATCTGTTCTAATACTACCATGTACTACACAACACTAACTGGGAGAGGAACTTTAAGCACTACTACAGTAGAAATACCAAAGCTTGTGCACATGTTCCCAAGGGCACAGCTTGCCCATCAGAGCTTTTATTATCAACACTGAAGTAGCTGATAGGCAAAACAGAGTTTCCATCTGAAAGAGACTAGGCTGAGCTTGCAGGGTATATAACAGCATCAGCAACAAAATAATCTTTTTACTTTTCAACTGAGAATGTTTGATGTGAAAATTACCACAGCACAGTAACCATGAAGTCTTAAGATTCCAGCACTTGAGACACTTTGATAACTTTTGCTCTACAACTGCCTAAGGTAAATAAGTACTTGAAGCATACTAAAAAAAAAAAAAAAAAAAAGCCACCTTATTAGCATATAAGAAAATGACAGTATTTAGAGTACATATTTAGAGTACAATACATTGGTTAAATTCTATCAAATAAAGTTGTTCTTTCACAAGGAAGTATGAGCTCCTAGTAGCTTTGCTGATGAAGCAGGAACATACATATTCTAGGCTCATATACTCCAATTTCTACACTGCTGGGCAATTTTGACAATTCTCCTTGATATTTGGCAATTGTAACCTTTGCTTATGGGCAAAAATACGTGCCTTGGAACAAGGGCTTTATGTCCCATGCTCCCAATGGGAGATTTCAGGAAAGGAGCAAGACAGACTCAGAAAGAAAAAATGAGAGTGAGAAAGACAGAATGAGAACAAATGAGGGAGAACCAAAAAGAGAGAGAATATACACGCATGTAAACAGAAGACACATCCATCACCACTGAACTATGAAACCATTATTATTTCCATTGGGTTTTCTTGAAATGAATCCATGAACATAACATTTCCACTTATTCCATGGCACAACCCACAAAAGGAGAGGCAAGAGCCTCTCATTCCTAAACTGGCATTTGGAAATTAAAGTTTGAACATCTTTGGAGTCCAAGACTCACCTTCGGTCCTCCCAATTCTTGCACAAGTATTCTAACTGCTCAACTAGTGAACACACATTAACTACCATCAGTGCTAACTGCATTTTCAGATCAAATTCTGGCAGCAGGGCCATAGAAGGAAAATCAGCATTAGTCATATGTGCAGGTTCTGCTTGGTAATGTAAACACTTGGGAGCATTAATGCTTAGGCCACAGTTCCAAATAAAACTATTCTTATCCAAGCCAGGATGGCAATATATTTGTGGATACATATAAAATGATATGTAGAGTGTTTAATGAATGCTGCTAATATATACTTGAGTTTACATAAGGATAATAATGTATACTTAAGTATACTCAAGAATACAAGGAAAAAGTTTTTCCATGATAAAGGTAGTGAACACTGGAACAGGTTGCCCAGAGAGGCGGTGGATGCCCCTACCTTGGAGACATTCCAGGACAGGCTGGGTGGGGAGTCTGAGCAACCTGATGTAGCTGAAGAGATCCCTGTTCACTGCAGGGGAGTTGGACTAGGCGACCCCTGAAGGTCCCTTCTAACCCAAATGATTCCATTCTATGAAGAAACTCATTTCACTGAAGTGTTTACTGGGAGAACTGGTAATTAGCCCTAAGCACCTAAACAGTTCTAAAGTTCCGATTTAATCATAGAAATGTTCTCCTTGATCTTACTGCCCGAGTAACAGATTTAAATTATGTAGTTACATGTGTTCATCTCCTACTTTATTCAGCATGTGTATTTGAAACCTTGCACTGACCCTACAGTGCTCATCCAAGAGAAATACAGCAAATCTAGATACTGAATGCTATGTTCCTAAGTACAGTATTTACCCCAAAAAACAAGTAACATTTTTCACTTTCAAGTAGAGTGAAACAAAGAGACAAAGACACATTCACTCCCTCATCTCTCACCCTCTGCTTCCAAAGCCTGATTCAGTAACAGGGGAACACACCATGAAAACAAATACTACTCCAAACCATCCATCTTAGGCTTACTTGGACCTTTTAAGGGAAGTAAAATCTCTCAGCTATATAAAATTCTAACTGTATATGGTCCTGGGCAACGTGTTCAAGCTGACCATACTTGAGCAGATAATGGGACAAGTTAGACTATTTGAGCTTTAGAGGTTCCTTCCAACACCTAAGCAATTCTGTGAAAATTCATCATTGGTATGTAAAACATATGAATGTGATAAATTTTCTTATCCCATTATTTAATTTAAAGAATTCATTTAGCAGGTCTCAGAAACCAGAGCTCCATGAACATTAATATGTGTTCAGAAAGTGTTTCAAGCTTGTGAAAAAGAAAGTTTTAATGCATGCATTTTCTGACAATCGTTTTCCTTATATTTTCAATACTATCCAACCCCTCCTCCTCAGCTTCCTGCAGAACTTCTTCATTTAAAAGAAGTCAAGACATTTTAATATTAATATTAACTATATAGTGTCTTCACACTTCTCTGATAATGTCTATTTCAACTTATTATAATAAGATTTAAGTTATTCTATTAAATGTAAATGGTAGGAAAAGAATAAGACCAGTACTTTTAAGAAGAAATTTTAGAATTTACTGTTTCAAATTAAAGTGCAGCTAGGAGAGGAGGCTGACACTTTGCTATACTCATTCTTACCTATCGCCCTGACATATTTTAAGTGTCCTAAACTGCTTATATGAAAAAACAAACAAGAAATCCAACCAATGCAATTAACACCTACTACATGCCATTAAAGTCCAAGAAGATTTGATACTTTCAAAAAACCTAGAACTTCAAAAGAACCTGAGTGAAACATTGCTGTTTGAAACAACATTGAAAGAACAAGTAGTTGCAATTTTTCACCTGTTTTGAATTAGGTGACTCAGATACCTAGACACCAGGTGAGGCCACACCATATCATCCCATCCAAACAGCTGCATCATCGATAGAACAGGTTGTGGCTGAAGATCTGACAGAGCCTTGCTGGGTATATCCAATGCCAACAGTGCAAAACCTGATTTAAAGAGAGAAAAATATAGTACCATGTTAATAATTTATCAGTAATTTCCCATTGAACAAAAAATGAAACACAACAAAAAACATTTAAAGCTAATTACAAATAATCATGTGCATTTCCAGAAGTACCAGAAACCTCAATTATCACTAGGCAACTACTGGAACGGATAGCATTTGTAGTGGAAATGCAAAGTCACGACCTGAAAGAGTGACTGAGGGAAAGCAGGGCCAACCCAGGGGAGCTCGGTGCATGCAGTGCACCAGAGTTACTGAAAGGTGTGGAGCCAGGATCCACCCCTTCGCAGACATCATTTAAGGGCTGGTAGTAGAGGCAAGGGCATCTTTTCCTGGAGATCCTTGCCTACTTAAGGCTTTCCAAAGGTAAGCAGATCTTTTCCCCCTCATTTCTGTAGCTGCTGTATGTGGGCTCAATCTTATTTGCTATAACTAAAGACTTTTGACCTCACTATTACCATAATACTTTCCATCCCATTATAGCATTACAACATTTATGTGCATGGAAAAATGCAGCTGTCACTATAGAGAAAGTATTGCTTTACTACTGTGTCCCTTGTATGTGTAAGTACTAACGTAGTTCTATAGGGTTTAGTTTTATTTACTTTCACACCTCATGCAGGGGAAAACCCTATTTAGAAAGGATGAACCAGTAGAAGCTACAGATCTAGAAAGTGGAGTAGTACTACTTGGCCCACAGCTTTTGTTAACAAAACATATGCTTTTGCTGTTCCTGATGGATTTACTGTAGAATAAATACCACTCCCAGCATAAAAGTTGTTATGGTACCATCTCTATGCTGCAAATAATGAATGTGTCTAATGTAATCTGAAATGATGAGGAGTTATGTGATAGGAAGTGAGTGACATCAAATAAGTTGGGAAAACTATTTTGGAGGGCACCAAAATAATAGGCTCGCTGTTTCCCAATTATTCAATACCACTTAAGTATCAATGTAATAATAACTTATTAAGATAATTATTTACAGAACCGCTTGCATTGAGAAGCAATGATTACTGCTTGCATTGATTTTTGACAAAAAAGGCTAGTTTTTTGGAACATCAGTAACGAGGGTGTTATGATTAATAATGTAGAGATAGATCATCTTAAGCTATGAAGAACTTCACGTTTCCTTGTGTGCTTCAGAATGAAAAAGGAGGTCAGACTGAGTCCCCACTCTGCTGCAGGTGAGGAAGCAATTTATGCTAGCCTTCTTCCAGATTATCATGTTGTTTCTGTGACATCTACCATAACATTGGTGAGAGAGAAAAGGGAGACAGAAATGATAATGTGAGACTCAGGCTATTTGCCTGGCAGGGGGAGCAGGAGAGCTATGACTGGTCTCTTCTCTGGGCTGCAAGCTCTAAGACAAGAAGCTCACACAGTATAGAAAGGGTTTGCCTTATCCTGAGTACAGATGTGCATGACACATCTATATAAAGCAGGTCACAACAGCACTCTACTACTTCTAAGCAGAGTTTATAACAGGCTGCTCTTCTTGCTATTTTACTGTGTTAATATAAAATAAAAAGAAGTAGCACTGTAGGAAATGAATGAAAGTTATGACACTAACAACCTCTTCCTTTGATTTGTATTGCTGTTTTCTATAAATGTTTCAGCAGCATGAGACCACTACCACTGCATGCTGCCTCCTTCATTACAGTCACCTACTAACTACTGCCGAGCTGCATCAAATGAAGGGTCTTTTCATGTTTCCATTACCAAATCAGTGCTTCTCAGCTTATCTGAACCTAATTCATATCATGATGGGGAGAAAAAGACAATACATTTTTCTAAAAATCTCTGTATTTTAGCTAAATGGATAGAATATAATTGTAACTGCAGAATACAATACTAACTACCGACAGTAAAGATCAAAATGAGATTTCTTTTCATTCAATGACATGCTGATTCTCCTGCTGCACATTGAGTACACATGCATATGGAATATTGTCTTAACGACTAACTCCTCAGTGCAAGCAAAAATGAAAAATTAAATTGAATTATGAAACAGTTTTATGACCATGACATGACCATAAAGGTTCAGTGAGAAACAACAGTCATTTAATCAACCTTTTAAAATGTCTTCATCTGTAAAATATACAAAACAAAAACTGATTGAATCACATGCATAGTGAAAGGAATAGTCAACACAAAGTGAAGATAAACTTCTGCAAAAAGATATAATTTCTAGATACAGTGAAATAAGTTATTCTCATTGTTATTGTGTAGCATTTGCAGTGATGTTGGTGGTCTGTGACGAGAAGAAAAAAAATGTCAGGCTACTATGGCTTCAAAGTCCTTCGGAGTTCTCAGTCTGGTTATATTCTATCAGCTAATTCAATGCTAAGTTATTTGGTCTTGTTAAAATATTTAGCCTATTTTAGTCTAATTTTTTGCAATTATTCATATTACTACATGGAAACAGAAACATCCCAATGTAAAATCCTTGAAAGTTTGTGATCCAGAACACAGGGAAAAAATTCGGTGTTTGCATGGGGGTCAGTGCTAACCTGCAGCTGTATCAGCAAGCTGAGGGGAAGGTGGCATCTGTGACATTCTCTGGCTCTTCAAATAGGGAAAGAAATTTCTCCAGAGAGCACTGGCGACAGCAAGGTGGTGCTCTTTAGCCACTAATGGGAGCTGAGCATTTGAGTCTGCATTCTCTGTCTGAAGTCCCTGGCTTACACGTTTGTGCACACTCCTAAGAAGAAACAAAAACAATGTTTACATTCAATAAATGAAAAATTCAGATCTTTTAAAAATCCATTTACAACTACTTTAAACAGTAAAGACTGAGAACTGAAAAATCATTTGTGTAATTAAAACCTTTACGTGAAGGCATTATGCATACCAGTTATTTGACGGATGAACGATGGCATATTAAGCACCATAAAGTTAATGTTAATTACTAATGTCAACCATTAATTATATGCTTTTTAATATGTCAGATCAAAATGAGGAATAGGCAGTTTTAAAATGAATATCTGCATTTTGCAACTGCTAGCATGACAGGAAGGTCTGCTTACTATCCAACACCAGCTGCTTTTTAAAATTGTTGCCAGTAAGGTTTTTGGGTAGTGTTGCGCACAGCAAATAATGGCAAATGATTTTGATCAATTGTAAGGCTTCCTTTGGAAACTTATTTCTCATTTGTAAAACCTCACTAGATACAAGTTTTGATAAGGGAAAAGATTCATTTTACCCTGATGCGCTGCAGACAATTAGGTTTGACAGCAATGCCCACAGCTTTGTTAGTACAGTAAGGACAGAAGTTACCACTACACATAACTCCCATCTCTTCCCGAGACAATGTGGCATGAATTCAATAACGCACTCAATTTTCTTTGATTCTTCTAGTACCATTCCTGCTACTTAATCTAATTTGGAAGTTGTGACTTTCTAGAGGTTTAATAGAGATATGTCTGCAGGGAATCAATGTTCCCAGAGAAATGGGGGCTGGGGAGGGAAGCATTAATAAATTTGTCTGGTAGAGCAGGATAGAAAGCATTATGGCACTGGGCTGATCAACTAAATAACAAGCTTATTAAAAACAATCCGTAGGAATGCACTATCATTCCTGTTCCTATTTATCTTCTGGTCAACTCAATTGAGACTGTGCATTAAAGTACAGGCAGCATTATTACATTTGCTTTATTAAATTCCATAAACAGCACTCTAAAGTCAGAGTCAAGATATTTATAAGATAATGGCAAACAGCAGAGGCATTGAGACTTATCTTAACGCTAACATTTGTAGATTATAATGCATTTTTTTAATTGCAGGAGTTTAACAAAAACCAGTTTCCCTAGATATTCTTTCTGGGCTCACCCTAATTTGAAATAAACAAAAAGAAAACTCCAATCTCCAGTACCCCCTGGGAATGTGGGAAAACTATGAAAGAATTACACAACTCACAGCACTCATTAGGACATCTGAAATGGAATAATTTTAAATAAAGAGTAGGCTGGCTGCAAGGCCTTCACTTACTAGGGTTGATATTAGAAAAGCATCTCATTATACCAAATTAATATCCAAAAATTCTACCTAACACACAGTTCAAAACATAAAACACACTGTATGTCAAAGGTAATGATACTTTATGCCTGCCTGCATCCATTAGTTTCAATAGGAAAGACAGTGAGAAAATTGAAAATCAACTACTTTTTGAATAGCTACGTTTGTTAAACGTAGACACAGAAGGGTATTCTTGAGAGACAGCATTAGTCCAAACACAACAGAAGCTGGGGCTTCTAAGCCTATCATTTATTCCCTGTGTGACTTCACGTATTTCGTACAGCCTTTCTTAGCCTCAGTTTCCCAGCCATGATATTTAGATAGTAAGACAGCTTACCCTTTAAGGATGCTGTGAAAACAATCTATGCTTAGAAAGCAAGGATTATATTCAGAATGTCCATTGGTATTCCTATTTACAAGGTATATTCTCCAAGTCAACATGAATTGATACAGAAGTGAGATTAGCATTAAGGAGTCAAGCAATACTTCTTTGGGAGTATCTCTTATTAAAAGTAGAAAGTAAAGGTTCAGAAACTGTGAGGACTGGAGGACAGTTAATGAATATGCAAGAGAAGGACTGGAAAAGTTAAAAATATATTTTTGTCCATTAAACAAAGAAAGGTAAACAGTAAAAGCACAAAGCAATTCTGTTGTTTTGTTAGGAAAGTATGATTCCTCATAGTGCAGAGAATCAAACCTCCAAGACTAAACTGTGTCCAACTTACACTGAGACTAAACTGTAAAACTGCACAAAGACCTTTTTGTCTCCTCTAAACTGTCTCTCTGAAGAAGGGTGGCCTGCATCTCCTTTAGACATCTATGCAAAGTAGAAGGGTGTACAGACTCCCAAAGTAAGGTAATATATCTCCGTGTCAATGGAAGGGCAACACATACAAATCAGTATTTATGTTTATTCATAGTAACCTACACAAATGCTTGCAATAACATAAATGCTTCTGATCGATGGAACATCAATAAATACTGTGGTTTGTGTGGCCAGCTGCTTCCACAATTAAGTGAATTTATTTAATTCCATAAAAATGCAGACAAATACAATTTTAGTTTTCATTCAGACTTCCACATTTTTCTGACACTAGACAAGCATATCATAAAATATCACCCAATTTCTGAAAATACATACACCTGGTTTTCCATTACATTAAGACCTCTGGAACCACCAGTTGTCTCGTTACAAAGAAATCACTTGGTGTAATTTACTTGTTTTAAATCATGAATTTTCCATTTCTGTAAAAAGAAGTGGCAGTGGTGTTTCTGTTTCATTTTTCTATCAGATCAAATAAACCCTGGGTTCATAAAATAAGGGAATGTTTGTGCTACACAAAATAGGGCTGTACTGGATGTATAGATAACAGCAGAGGATTATTTTTTAAGTCCTATACCTGGATAAGGAATTTGTCTGCACATGAGTATTATAATCAAACTCTGCCTTTGCTACCTCAATCTTGGATTATTAAAATGGAGTGAAACCTTGGGTCAAACTGGAGAAGTAAGATGCACCAGATGTTGAATCTTGCACATATAACTGAATCAAGTCACTACTATTCCATAACCTGCTATGCCTACACATTAGCTTCTAGACATTACATTCAAATTGCAATGACTCAGAACTGCACAATGTTGATAGGATTCCTCTCTCCTCCTGCCAAGTGCTACCAGCGATACATGCTGCCATTCTCAGAGGCTCCCAGACCACAGCGACAGGCACTGTTTTCTTCACAGATAGTACTCCTAGTTCTTCTGCTCCCAGACCACACCAATCTAGTCACATTATCCAGAAATCTCAGATGCCTAGATGCACAGCTGAAAATAAACTCAGGCAAGTTCTTTCAAAAGACCTGAATGACGTTAAAATGTTGAAACAAAAAAATAAGTAACACAAAAAGCCTGAACCAACACCCTTGGATAAATCAAGACAGACTGAGTAGAGATGTATGACTATTTTCAAAATCATAAATGGCTTTGATGTTTGGAATTTCAACTTCCAGCATCAGTCCTTTCAAAGAAAAGTCAGCAGAAGCAAAACGAAACAAAGCATTATCACTCCTGGATTAAAAAAAAAAAAAAAAAAAAAAAGGAAAATACAGCCCTCTTATTCTCTGCAGATCAACAGACTGGAGCAGCACTTTAACCAGGAGACCTCCCTTACAAAATCTGCCTCTTCTTGCCTAAAGATTACCTGTGCAGTTTTGTGTTCTAATATACCAGCAGCAAACATATCATGCCTTATTTGAATGTTGCCATTAACGAATTAAAGTGAAAGATTTGGCTGGGGGAAGCTGAAGCTTCTTCAGCGATACAAAAGCTTTGAAGATTTCAGTATAAAATTTCAGTATAAAGAAGGAAAAGATTTGGAGGTGAGTTAATGCTGGAATAAAAGAAATAATAAGGTTTCGATATCAGTGAAGACAACAGAAGAGCCTTACATCCTCTCAACAAATCCCAGATACAGAAGGTATATCAGCTTCTCGGAAAAGTGCACAACAACAAAAGTATCAACTTAAGGTCATCCCAAAATCATAAACCACATTAAGAAAATTATTTTTGTTTCTGCTGAAAACACTAGTGACAAGCTGTACAATAAGGATGCTATTAAAACCCAAAACAAAAGAGGCAATGTTGACACTATTCCATTTCATAAGGCTGCTTTTCCTGCCGTTCCTCCCTCACTTGTTAACATAAAGAAATTAAACGACACTATTACAAAAGGTGGAGAAAAAAAGAGCTTTCCTGTAGAAATCTATCCAGCCACATTTTCTGTGGGTGTATTAATTTTACTGTGGTGATACACTCAATATTTGCACTGTTACTACAGGTGAACAACTGTGAGATCTCTGCTAGAGAGCAGTTCACTCAGCTTGAATGAACAAGCACTATTTACTATGCAGCATTTCAGAATTTAGTCCATAATTATTCACCTACTTTCACTTTCTTCAAATGCTGTAATGCATCAATGTTTCTTTAGTAACTCTTATCATTTCTTCTCCATTTCACGAGAACTGGTGCTTCTCAGAGTGAATAAAACCATAAGCAAGTTTTCTACAGAAGCCATACATGTTCCCATTAGCCAGTCCTATCCTGAATTAAGACGAGAAAGATCCTTGCACACCCTCCATATATCTTTCAAAATAATTTGGTATAGGTATTCATATAGTTGATTATCGTGACATTTAGTTACACAATTGTTATAGAAAAATCACAATTACAGCACTTATTTAATTGATCAATACAGACACCACATCCCACGTTGACAAACTCACTGTTCAACTTCTACTTAGTAATTTTCTCAGAAGCATTTTTATTTAATTTTTTTTTATATCTGTGCTTCGTACTTAGTGAAAATTGCATATTTACGTACATTTCTGAAACCATGTTATAAAATGTAACAAAAAGTGTGACATAACACATTTATAGAGAGCATTAATTACTTTTGTATATAACTTTCTAATATGCATTTGATAAAGAAAAGTTAAACGTGGACTAGCATCCAAAAAGATAAGGACAAAGTGGAGACAGGCCTGCTTTCATGCAGTATCATGAAGTTCTATCAAGGGGCACCCTATACGCACACCAACTCCCCCATCACTTTTTTTTCCAAGTTTCCAATAGAGACTAAATCAGGAAAAAAAAGTGTTAAGTTCTGGCAACTTCGCTGATCTGAACCATCTGGGGGAGGAGTGGGGTTCTGACGTGGCATCACAAAGAGCCTTTTCACCGTAAGAACCTTGCAGCACTGCGCCATGTTACCTCAAGAGGCAGTCAAGTCTCCACCACTGGAGACTTTTGGAGACTTATCTGGACAAAGCCATGGCTGATGTGACATAGCATAGGTGACAGTTTGTCTTTGAGCAGAAGTTTGGTCTAGGAGACCTGCATGGGTTCCAACCAACACTTCTATAATACTTGTAATACAACACAATAATGTTCAGTTTAGATGCAGACCAGCTGCTAATGCACCAGACTGGAAATCGTTAGCTGCACTTCTCCAGTTTATGGGAAAAGGTGAAACCAAGCAAAAAAAAATTAGTAACAACTGAGAACCGTGATATCAAACTTAGTTCATACAAAGTGATTTAAAAAAGACATGAAGGCATCTTTTTTGTTGGTCAGCATCTATCTCCAAGTTTGAAGTACCAAACCACATAATTCTACTTGTACATGCAGATTCATAAAATGATTCTGGATTCAAAGAAGTAGTACAATAGTTGCACAGTGGCACACTTGGAAGAAAGTGCTCCAACCTAACTATGCTTAGATTCTGGTGGAAAGTCACAAATGTGAGATTTCTGAAGCTCTTACTAAAGGCTTTCAGCTTTTTCCAGATCACCAGTGACTGATGTCACTGCTTAACTAGAGCATAAAAAGGTGAACCTTCTACCTCTCGTACAGTCTCAAGTGCAATTGGGTAGGGTCGCAGAGCTTTGCACTGAACTTTGTTATCAGTGTTTATTAGGTGTACTGATATCATAAGAATTTTAAGTGCCAAAACATTAAATTTATGATCTCAAAGTGTCTAAGCTGATTGCTAAACAGTGGAGGTCTGTGAAAACAGCCTTAGTGTCTCTGGGCACACACATATTAGAAGTTTAAGAACCTAGGGAACTTCAGTGGTTAAAATAGAGTCCCCTGTAGATTTTCAGATACTTCCATCTTAGGCAGTTTCTGTGTAACATGCATTAAGGCAGGTGACTAAATTCTACGTAAGTCTAATTCAAACATCCAAATCCTCTTTAAAATCTGTTTCTAAGCTCTTTGGGACACAAAGTTCTTATGTCTTTTTATACATGACACAGTATATTGAGACTGGTTTGACTACACTAGCATAGTGACAAAAGTAATCCCACCTCAAACCAGAATCTCTCAACTTGATTCCATACCTGCAAAATATACATACAAAATTTCTATGAAGTTTCCTAATACTTGAGCAGCAGCACTTTCACTTTGACAACTGGAAATAATTAAGTAAATAAAAAGTACAGAATTTTAACACATCTTTAGGGAAATAAAAAGTAGGTTTCAAAAGGATAAGCAAGATAAGCAACATGACAAATTAAGGCCGAACTCAAAATTTCCTATCAGTTAAAAGAAACATTTGAAGAAAAAAAAATTGTTCAAAATGAAAGAGTTGGCACCATGTACACCATAGTGACAGCATCCTCACCACCACAGAATTGTTATGCTGACTATACAAACAGAACTGCAAAAACCATGAGAAAATATAATCAAACATTAATGTGTCTCCGTCAGCACAGTATTTAAGAAATTGTTTCAGCGTGTTTCTTTCAGTTTAACCTGCTTCAATAATCCAAAATAAACTGCATGTTTAAATGCTTACTGCAAAACAGATGTCAGAATAATATTCCTAGTTGTGTGTGTGAGAGATGATCAGTGACTGGTGTGACAAGAGAGGGAAAATAAGAAGCAGCATGCTTTTCAGAACAGAACCATCCAGGACTCAAAGCCTTAATTCATCCATTTGTGCACAGCAATGTGAAGCACAGAAAAAGTAAGGTCATATATGTAGGATGAGACAAGAGGAGGGACGGATAGGTGTAACGGTTAAAAATCAGGGCACAAACAGATCTTGATAGCCTGAATCTTAAATCACAAACTGATCACTTACTAGCCAGAGCACTGTATTTTGACCTGGAAGTTCCCAAGGTGCCTAGAATTCATCTGCACACCCTTAAATGTCCACAAATGCCTTGAGCTGAGCATCTAATCCACAGACTCCATCTACTGGAGCTCAGAAATCTGATGACTAACTCACACCAACAAAAGCCAGGTGTAGCAGTAGATGCCTTAATTTTAAAACCTGAACACACTTTTTTTTTTTTGCATAACAACCAATGACTTACAGCCTCGGGGAGCAGAGTATCACCTGTATCATTTTGATAAACTGTTTCTGAGATCCAGCACTGCTTCCGTGACTGTGAATTTTATATTACATCACTGAGAAAAAAACAAACAAACAAAAAAAACCCCACTAAACCCTCGAATGAGAAACAGAGCTCATCATGCTCCAGCATTATGTCCTAACAACTAGGTAATCCTTTGGAATATCTGTTGCTCTTTATTAAAAAAAATAGAAAAATTTCAAGCATGCAGTTTCAGCACTGAGACTCCACAGTGGTTACAAGTACAGAATGCTGCTCTTCTTAGCACTTCTGAGCCCCCACAGACTGGATTCAATCTTTCAGTGGTCATCTTCTGTAGGTATTAAGCAAACCCCCCTGCAGGAAGCAGAATTCAGGGGGGTAACTTTTGGAAATACTTCTTCCTATATGCTTACAAAAGAAATGAAGTGCTTAATCCAGGTTCCTGATTTCCACTCTGTAACATATGCCTAACACTTAGACAGCAAATCAACTAATTTTACAGGCAACTAATTTCTTCGCCAGGGCTTCATCTTATATCTTTAGATGCTATCAAACCATTCAAAATGGTCTGATTTAAAACATATGCTGCACATGCCAATCAAGTTGCTGTTCAGCTGGATCTGCTACTCTAGGCCAGAGCCCTATACATTGCTGGAGAGCCTCAGACAACATCAGAGCAGCAGTCTTCCAAGTTCCAGCCTACTCTTCCTCATCAGAATGGAGCTGCCAGGCATGAAGATGGCCTAGTGCTTAAGAGTAAAAGATGAACAAATGCCTGCATCACCATACCACTATCAGACTGACAGTCTTCAGAGAACAACTTGAATAACTCATCTATACATGCATATAAAACAAAAATACCAGGGCATATAGCATAGGTTGTAAGAGTTATACACAGACATTGGGGCATCATTTTAATTAGGACAGCATCTCTGGCTTTGCAAATCATTGGTTTAAAACAGTTAATCCACTGAATAACCCTGGTCAAAGAGTTCTGTTTTTTAACACAAATATTAGGAAAACATTGCCTCTAAACACCCGGACAAATATTTTGTATCGTGTTCCTTAATTGCAAAGTATCTATTGATAAAAGGCCACAGAACCTTTCAGTTTAGCACAGTCAGTGCCTGAGCAGAAGCAGATTGCATACTTTCTTCCAGAGCACTCAGGAGACTTAAACAGAGCAATTTTAATTGTTTACTGACGATATAAATCTTCAAATCTCAGTGGAAGAAACTGCTGTATTCCTATTGTTAGTAGCTCACGGACAGAACAGATTCAATAGTTAAGAAGCTTCAAATGTGACAATTTATATAAGCAATGCAATTAACGTATATAAGAAATCCAGATCATCAACCCCAGTCAAATAACATGCAATTCAGCTTCATGTAACCTTTCTAAGTAAAGTAATACCATTTGAAAATGTCCTAAACTAAATGACTCTGCTTAATTATGAAACATATGAAATTTCATAAAATATAAATATTTTCAAACAAGTTTAAGTACAGTTAACTACTACAGACAACTACTTTTTCCCCTTAGAGTCAAAGACCAAAGGCAAGTTTCATTTCTCAGACATTACTGGGGATATTCACCAAACTTACAAAAGAGTGAGGAAAATATGACAGATCCTCTTAAATTTGTAATGCAAGTACAACAGCAACTATATTTTCTCATCATACTTGACCGTGCATGAGTAAATATGATACAAATTGTCAGTAATAAATGTCCTGGTTTCAGCTGGGACAGAGGTGGATTGGTTTTGTTTTGTTTTCCCTTTACAGTGTTTAAAGACTATGCTTTCATTGTGGGGTTGGCTTTCTGGAATTTATAAGGGGCACAGAAGGGTGACAAGGGAAACCTCAATATCCAAATGTAGCTCACACTTTTTTTTTTTTAATTTATATTTATTTTTATAAATTGGAAGACCAAAAGCTGTCCAAAGCCCAAATCAGTAAAGGCCTGAAAGTTCCCACCCCTTACTAGAGAGCAACAAATATTCCTCGTATGCCACCCTAGATTTGGCAAAGACAAGAAGTTTAAAAGAAAAAAAAGTTGATTTCAAGACAAAGAATTGTACGAAGAAGTGTGGAAATCCTTCATATAAGGTAGCGGGCAGACAGCAAATGCTGACAAGTTTAACTCTGAAGGAATAAATAAATAAATGAACAGAAATGAAATGACCTCCAAGCATAGTCATCTCTCCTCTCTTCTATTATTGTACTTCTTTGATCATATTCTTCCTTCCTTGACCTTTCCTCCATGCACTATATCGTAGAAGAAAGACATGGAGAAAGCAACAGCCTGTTCTGTCTTTCTGACTCTCCCAAATAACCGTGGATGCAGTGAGACTTGCAATGATCCATACATATGCCATAATCGTGACATGCAAGTGAAAGCTGCCACGGAAGATTTTTACAAGTGTTCATATCTGTTGCTGCTTGATGTAGGTCCTAAGAAATATGTGGACAAATGGGCCAGCAGTCTACTCCAAACATCTCCTATTAAATCACAAGATACAGCAAGTATCTGGAAAAGAAATTACATAGAAAATCATGGAAAGAGAAAAAGAAAATCAATCTTCTCTATGGGCGAGATTCCGTAAATCCAGCAAGTGTCACCAAAGACATGATTCTATAATGTGCATTAGTGGGAGGTAGGGCAACAGGTTCTGTTAATCTTTCAAGCATAGTTCTCCAGAGGAAAGCTGTTCACTAATAGGTATTAATCACCAACACAGAATCTCAATTCATCTTACTTTGTTTTTATCATTTATTGGCACATATGTAATACTGTTTAAATATAGATGCAGAATGCTAGAAAACTTTTTTTTTATTATTACTCTCAAATGTTTGCTTCCTAAAAGAAATCCATAGTAGACTCCCAAAACATTCACTATTTTATCAGTGATCAAACAGTGTAACAGTTACCTTAGTTAGCCACTGAATATTTTCAGGAGATGGTTAGGCTTAGTGAGTATTCTGAGTCAAAGTTCAGGTGGAGAAATGTCCATTGTAACATCTACATCATCATACTAACATGTGGGTCACTCTTAAAACAATGCCTCTTATTTATTTCATGGCAAATACAACAGATATAAAAAAGTAACACTATTTGATTGAACAAATTCTCAGGTACAAAACTATTTTTCAGCAGCCACCACCATTAGCTATTCATTTTCACTAGCAACGAGCAAGAGCCTGCATGCCACACTCATAAAACTCACCAACAGCAGAGGTGACCCACTATTTTATAGCTGCTATGACAATATAGTTGTGTGGAAGATGTTGCCCAAGCCTTCCATTGGCCCAAAAAGATGGAAATGGGAAGATAAAAAATCTGGACTATGCAGTAGGCGTGTCAGGAAAGTCCAGCCAAGACTGGCAGTGTGCTCCATGGTCTACAAACTGACATGAGGTCTGGCATTATTGTGTGCTGGAGAAAGGTTGTCATCTTCTCTAGCCTGGATCTGCAAGTTTGAGCCTTCAGCTTAGCCAGTGTTCTAATGTAGTGATCAGATTTGATGGTCTGTCTGGATTCCAGGAAGTCCAGAAGGATTACTGCTTTCCTATCCCAACAGTCAGTACACATCACTTTACCTGCTGGAGGCTGTCTAGAACTTTTTCTTCAGTGGAGAATTCATGTTACCACTCTGTAAAATGTCATTTTGTCTCTAGCTTGTAGTGTGACACCATGTCTCACCATTGCTAATGATATAATTCAGGAAACTGTCACCTTCAGGCTTGTATTTGTTCAATAGGTCCTGAAAAAACTCGTATATGGTGTTCTTTGTATTCTTGTATGAGAATTCCTGGGGCCCACCCTGCGCAAACTTTGTAACACTCCAACATTGCTTCTACTGTTTCCAACGCTTTGAAGCTGATACTCAGCTCCATACACAGGTGTCTGGTGTCAGTCTTCCAGGTCATGCAGATGAGTTGACTAAGATTCTTCATTTTGTAGTGTGACAGCTGTGCATGTCCATCCAGAACGTGGCTTGTCCACCAACCACCTCGCTGTGTTCACAACCACCGTTAGGTCTTCACAAATCTTCAGCAGGTATTGAATGTCAGTGGGTACCTTTTTTTCCACATGGAGAAATTCATTTCCTTGCCTTTGCTTCATACACACTTCCATGTCGGATGCCACTTTTGCAGACTCTCCTTCTGCATTAATCTGTCACATGTCAACAAAATGTAACAGAATACTGTCAGGAAAGTTCAGCCTCTACTGCCATCACCAACATCTGCTTCTGATGTCATGGACCAACATAAGAAAATAGGAGGCATTATTTTTGGAGGAGCCTTTGTAAAAATAGAATGATTTGAATGTCACAGAGCTCATCTGCTGATACCAAAGATTCTCACCTTCACTGGAATGAGAAGTGTTAATGCTCTGAATAAAAGGTTATCAACTGCAGTTGAACCACGTGAAGATTATCAATATAGCAGCAATGTACAAAGGGGCTTCAGCAAGTTTAATATAATCCTCTTTATAGCTAGTAGCAAAGTAATAGAGAAACCTGTGTTAATCACGGACAGCATGCTGAATGAACTTAGCAATACTTTTAAAACATACAAGACCAAGAAATCCCCAACATCCTTATTATGCTCAAAGACAAAGTAAAGATATTAAGGGCACACAACCCTAAAACACAAAAGCCAAGAAAAGCCAAACATCCAGAGCTTCAGAATGTTAGTTAGTGCTGTCTCCTCAACCCTTCTCAAAGGGTGCAACTACATCACCAAAAAGACAAGTTGTTATGAACATAATTTAAATGCAAGCAGTAAACACCTCTGGACTACTTTTGTTAGGTCTACTGAGAGGGAATAATACATCTGCTTCAGCCAGCCTAACAAAGTTGTGCCAGAGAACCATTCTATTTTCCTAAGCACATTTAACTAAGATAAGGTTGGAAGACCAAAGACAATGAAACCTGTGTGAATTTAACTACTTTACATTTCAACTTGTGGAAGAGTCTTGGGAAAACCCTGAAGTTAATTTGAACTCAATTGCAATATACCTTTGTTACCTTCAGTGGTATTTAGCCAAGTTAGTTTATGTCAGTACAGTACTGAGGGGGAGCTAAGATTGCAGTTTTTTTTAATATCATTAATGCAGAGGCAGTATAAACTGGAACACATGCACATGCAGACACAAAGTTACCCTACGCTGTTCCAGAATATCTTCTCAAGTCCCAGGATACTCAGTCCCAGTATTATTATTAGTTCCAACCAACATAACACAAAAAATCCATAATAAATTCCCCTGCCAGATGCAAAACTTCAGAACAGTAAACATATCTTGGGCTTTACTGTGCTTTTTCACAAGGGCTTTCTTTGAGGTGGACTGGGAGCAAGCTGTGAGCCACATGTGCTGACTCAAACTTTAAGTTGGAGGATTCAAAACAAGTACCTCAGACAACCAAAACATTCTTTATATGAGGCAGGCATTCATCCACATGGCAGAGTCTGCAGGCATATCACATTGCGTGAGGGAAGCTTAAAAAACCCCAACTCAACCACCACTGATAGCACCACCAAACAAATAACAGAATGTCAAATATTCTGACAGTGAATGCCATATGACGTATTTCCTGTCACAGCATGGAAGGAGCTTACAGGAATCATTGGGAATTATGTGGTCATCCCTAGCTGCAAGGTGCCTCAAAACATTTGCTTTAGATTTTTGTTCAATGTTTGTTTTAAACATGTTATATAACAGATTTGCTAGAGAACTTGCAGTAACATTTTTGTAACTTTAAATTATAACCCACTAATTTCATTTTTTCTTCTGTTTTTTTTTGTTTGTTTGTTTCTGGTTTGTTGGTTTTTTTTTAATTTATGTATTTAAGATTCATTGCTAAGTTCTCTTTCTGAAGTATTTTATGTTTCAAAGAACAGGCAGTCTGCATAACTTCAAATCACCTTTATTCAAGTTCATAGCCCATTACAAACATAAATTCTAGTGTACATCATAAAGGGAACAGGTAGTAGTATTAGCTGATATGTTTTTAGCTGTAAACAGCAGCACTGCAAATACCATTCTTAACAATATTCCACAACAGCTTTTCTTTGCTATGACAGCAACAGGGACAGCAAGTAGTCCCAAGTTAGGTGGTCTTTAAGCTTTCTTCAGAATATTCAAAATTCTTTTGAATCTACTCAACCCTGTCCAGGCCTTTCAAGTGAACTCTTCAATTTCAAAATTCTAAAAAGATGCTTTACATTAAACAACATCCCGGTGTTATCTGCAACAGATAAAATCGGAGTAACGCCTAGAATAAATACTGTTGAGCACAAACCCCATGTTCTCCATTCTTAGAGATCACTGACCAGCTGAAATTGGAAGAAACCACTAGATGTCAACCAGTCCAACCCCAACTCAAAGCACAGCCAGCCTCCAGTGACTCTAAAGACAGAAATTTCACAACCTCACTTAGAAACTTGTTGCAATGTTTGATCATCCTTACTGTGAAAATTTTATTCTTATATGCAATATGTATTTATTTCATCACAATCTCAGCTGATTGTTTCCTACTTCTGTCTGAAGGGTCTGATTCCATCTCACCTGCTACCTCTCATTAGACTGTTGTATAAAATGCCTTCTTCCCATCATCTCACCACCGCTACCCAAGTCTCTTTTTTCTGAAGGCTGAACAAACTCAATTGTCTCTGCTTTGTCTCACAGGACACATACTCCATACACTCTTATTCAACTTAGCGGTCAACTACTTGACTCAACCCAGTATTTCAAGTATTCCAGTGTCTTTCTTGTCCTGAGAACCCAGTGTGCTGCTTACTTAAACAACTAATCAGAAAGAAATTCCTCAAGAACAACAGAAAGTCAAATTGTGTTTACAGCTACATAATGGCCCACTGCACGACAAACAAATTTTCTGAGTATTTACAAGCTAATCCTCTGTCATTACTGTGTCTTACTGCCTTTAGTTCAGAAAAACAATTCTGTGAGTTATGAAAACTACATGCAGTAGAACTGGAACATCAGTCAGCCGGTCCTGAAAAGCTAGTGCTGAAACTCCATTTGAGGCACTACCATTTCCAAGAAGTATCATCCTACCTTCAGCTCTTCCCTGGGATTCTGAAATGAGAAAAAATTCCAGCTGACTACTATAGCGGCAAAAGAGATTCATGTTTTTTTCCAAGATATTGTTATATTGTTTACACACTTTAAAAAGGTAATTTTCCACATAGCAAAAATACAAAAAAACAAACAAACAAAACAACAGCAACAACACAGCCTAACAGCTTGACCTTAATCAGACTCCCTTAGCATTCAGAGCCCAGTAGCTTAATGGACTTCCCACACCAGGGGTCAGACAGCCACATTATGTATTAAAATGAAAATCTGCTGGAGCTCATAGTGTTTCATTCAAATGAATGAAGAACACACACATCAGTTTGGAAAAGCTTACAGTCTGAAATATGTGATGGTAAATTTATGGCCAAAGATAACTAATAACTATTCTTCTTAGGCAAACTATGAAAATCGAAGTTTGGTAAATGGCTTGAAACAAATTTACTGAGCAACTTCATCTCTCTCTCAAATGTTTTCCTTTACTACAACTGTAGGTGCAGAGTTTTCTCTCACCCGGCACCAAGAAAAGAGAAAACTGGTAAAATATCCATCTGTGTGGAGTTGGTGTCACCTTAGTTGAAAGTTCCTGATCTGATCAGATGTGAAAAGGACTCCAGGGTTAACCACACAAAGTCCTGAGAGGAAATGAAGGAACAGTATCAAGTAAACCTCAAATACTGAAAACCAACAAATAAGTAATACTATTACTCATAGTTACTTATTTGGAACATAAATTTCCAACAATATACCTGACTTAACATTGCAA
The DNA here is from genome assembly GCA_035772895.1 of Perdix hodgsoniae. Classification (NCBI taxonomy): domain Eukaryota; kingdom Metazoa; phylum Chordata; class Aves; order Galliformes; family Phasianidae; genus Perdix; species Perdix hodgsoniae. Next base: position 2,551,913 of record JAPSGF010000079.1, on the reverse strand, counting down.
GTCCATCACTTGGTTATCATCAGACCATTCTTATTTTCCAGGTAGGAAGTCCAAGAAAAAAAAAATGGAGATTTTTGTTTCTATTAATTTAAAAGAACATTGACAGAAGAACTCTAGTTCCAATGTAAAAGTCTATGTGTTCAGTTTTTAAATGAAACTCCTGTTCCTGAAGTTGCCTTTGCAGAAAATCAAAAACTGTATGTGTATGGATACTGTCTAGCAGCTTGCTGGGAGTCATGTACTGTACAGTTTAGGGAAAAAAAAATTTCTTTCTCTGTATGACAGAAAGCAGGAAGGCAGGCAAACTTGTGCTTGAAACAATAAAGTAACTTATTTCCAAATTCTGAAAAAAATATTATACTTCATCCCTGAAAAATCAATTTTGTTTCTTTTTTATGGAGTATCGCTAGTGTTAAAGGATGATGTTCACCTAATGTATCTTTTTAGTGAAGGAGATTACTTTGGGTACAAAATATCCCCTACAAACATCATTCCTAACATTTGGTAACAGACAGCAGAACTAATTTTCTGTCACTCAGGAAGAACGGTGGGCTTGCTAAAGTTTTATCATCATCCCCTCCGAACACAGTAAAAATCACTGCTAGAACTGATGGTTTATTAGATCAAAGCTACCATCAACAATGTCAATTCTGCCTGGTCACGTTAACAGGAAAATGCTTTATGAGTTCTACCACTGGGCATCCATTTAACTTCCAGCACCAGCTATGCTGTAAAACCGCACACATAATTTATTTGGTGACCTGTGTGTGTGGGAAGCATTATCTATGCGACACTTCTCACAGTCTGACAAAATGCTTTGATTTGTACCGTTCAGATGCTTGAACAAAGAGTTTAAGCAATCACCAACAACAGCTTTTATCTCCAAATGTGCTAAAAGTGTAATGCTATATATACATGGGAGCAACCCATTGCTTCAAAGAGCAGATTTGATAAAATAGAAGTGATTGGATAAATATTACATTTTCAACTTGTAAGTATCTTCTACATTAAGTTTAAATATTGAGTAAAGTTCATGTTTATCTTCACACCACTTTTAGCAATTTCCCCATAAAGTATTCCCAATGCCTCCATGGTATCCATGGGAACTTCTTTGCTTACATATAGCTTAAAATACACATCCATTCCAATTAGGTGAAGTAAACAGAAAACAGCATTCATATTTCCTCAAGCTACCGCTGTCTTTTCTTTTAGCTAGGATCCAGCAATCTTTGAAACAGTTGCCGGTTCAAGTTTACCGCACGCAGTCAATGATAGATAGGTATGCCACCAAAGTCTGTTCCCTGTGTCACAGAAGAATCCATTTAATTACTCCTAATAATACATACGCTATACAAATATAAGTAATTAATCAATTCCTGCATAATTCCAGCAACAGAGATTCAACAACTTACTGTCTTTCTTTCGGTGCAAAGGTATTGTTTCTACTGTGCAAGGCTTCCGATGCTCAGGCTACTCCTCTACATAATAAAGAGCATTTTATGTATAATCATCTGACACATGCTGCATTACCTTCCAAAAGAGACTCACCTCAAAGAGGAAATACGCTCAATAATATATTATTAATAACTACTATTTCATTGTTTTTCATATGAAAACAGAAAGAGTGTTGTTTAAGAGTAAGAGCTTGCAGTGCAGAATTCCTATTCTATTGTAATTTTTAAGAACATTCTGTTTCTGTGGGCCTTTGGGTGTGCTTGGTATTATTTTAAAATTCCTTATTAATCTACTTGATTTCCTTTTTGAGAAAACAGCTCAACAAGGTATTTACTGATGCTTTTACATAACAAACACTGCAGGGAAAAGTCAGCATGATTCCAGGGACACCTACCTGCTCTCACCACTCTTTAATTCTGTTCAGTGCGTCATGCCCTTACTGCATGGCATTAGGTGCCACAGAGATACAACATTTTGCTAATAATGGCTGTACTCAAAATTATTTGTTTAAAGCTTCCTATGCAGCTGTTAAGAGAATTCAGAGACCCTGCAAGACACATGGAGTTAAATGTTTAAGCTGTTTTCCTATCTCATTCTTCAAAACCTTAAACTAGAAAATCCCTAGAGTGGAAAGTCAGAGAAAGGCTACCATCCCCTCTAGGGTTAAAAGATGGTTTTGTAAGATTTTGGATCAGATTAACCTTTTGCTCAGAATAGGGCTGGTTATTGGTTTTATTTTTTACTGTCTTTAACACAGGTAAAAAAAAAAAATCAATATGAAGCGAGACAAAGGACTCTGGAGGCCCTGGCTACACCAGCTTTTGGTTTGGCTCATGCACAATCTTACAACATGCTGAGGCTGGGAAGGATTAGCCTGCTCGTGTTGAGTAAACCGATGATACTCAATAAACAGTTTCTGTTGTAAACCCCTTAGGACGTGCAAAGCCACACTAGTTGGCATTAGACCAGATAAGCTGCCGAACCAGCTGTAATCTCATTTAGACCTGAGCTGATCCTCCTGTCCTTTCATTCCACAGGATCAAAGCAAACCACTGAGGAGGCAGCTGTATTATAGCAGCAGTGCTTGCTGGATGCGGCAAACATTTCATAAATTCCTCTCCTTGAAGCAAGCCTGCACATAATCTACCCAGAGCCAGTTCAATCAATGGATTTCTGAATTCATTAGTCTTATTATTACAGGATAACTGTTTTCTCCATATAGTGTGGTAGGTGTTGCAAGCCAACTTTGCAAAACAGCTCTTATTGCTGACCATTTCTTTCTGGTAATGTGCCTTTACATTTTTCTTGTGCCACATGAAAATGATTTAAATCACCTCTATGCAGTATTTTTTTTTTTAAAGACTGGAAAATAAAACCAATTCACATATATTCAAGTAGGAAGCACTGATATATACTAAATTTGTCCAAGCATAATTACATGCTACCTGCTCGTATGCTTCCATACATCAGTAATAATGACCAATGTTTTCTGAGCTTAATGACAGCAGATGATAATAGTGAAAGCAGAGATTATATCATTGTAGTAGCATAACAAATACAGACTGAAATTACAGATATGAAAGGAGTCATTGTAAGGAAAAGATTTCTATTTGCCTATTACTCCTTATGTTCTTTGAAATTAGGAAGAAGAAATATTTTCATTGTTGAAGAAATAAGCAGCACAATTTAAACAAAAACACAGAAGCAACAGGTCTTTTCAAACTAAGCAAAAAATGAAATCCAAGACACAGGATCAAATAAGACTTGAAGGTGAAACATTCAATTTCTATCTGCGCACTGCCTGGAGTTTTCACTGCATGATTCTAATTGGAAAATATATAAATAAATAGATAAATTTAGAGAGTAACTTTAAAAGCTCTAGAAGAACATATAGTATCATTAATAAAATGTGCCAGCCATTCCATTTCCTAACAGTGAAACGTGCAATACAACACACACAAGATAGAGTAAAATTAGATTTGTAGCTTACATCAGAATAGCCAAATACTATTAAAAACATTTTTTCAGTCCTCCCTTGAGTTAGCAATTATGTTACTTGTTAACATAAATATCAAAATTTTCTGCTGCTGTTGCATTGGCAAAAAAAAAAGGATCTAAGGATACTGCTGTACCAAAGTGAGTCCCGTCACATTACACAGGTCACATTAACAATTTGCAGATCACTACTTCTTGTAGAAAGAAGAGTAGCTGCAGAACTAACTAACATAGAGAAAGCCAGGTAACAATTTCAGCTAAGGTAAAAACATTGGTGTTTGTGACTTACTGCTATTTGCAGTCAGTATAAATATAAAACGCAGTCACGGACGTGAACACAACAGACAGGATCCCTCAGAGAGAACTGCTGCAAGTTACAGAGCACAAGATCTGTATCAGTTCACACACGCGTCCTAACCTACACTGTGTAGATCTGTTGGATTTCTGTCCATTAATGTTTCTAATCAGGGTAATAAAAAGCTTCAATAAACACCTGATTTTACTACACTGTAATACAAGCAAATGCTTTGCAGCAGATTATACAAGATAGGTGCTTATTATGAAACTTTAAGCGCTAAAAGCACAGATGTTCTAGGACATGTTACAGGCAGCTGGCAAAGCTAAACAAAAGGTATTGCACCTATCATACACAGATGCGTTAAAAAAACAAAACAAACAATCCACTGCACATCTCTTCCACAATCACACAGAAACCATCTGATGTGTTAATTAACGATTCCTCTCTCTCCACTTCATTCTTCAACCATAAAGGGGTCCCATTTAACATAATCACTTAATAACAGCAAAGTGATGGGTATCAGAACCCTAATTCTTCTAATATTTGCAAAATCCAGCTCTTTGTAATAATAATAACACCATGATAGCAAACTGTAAAACTGTGTAATTACACTTTAATTGTATTGTGAGGCATGCATTAATCACAAAGTTTAAGTACCAAGGATGGAATTATAATAATTCTGTAAAACAAATTTAAGCTAGCTAAGTAGGTCAGAACCACTAGCATGCAACAGGAGACCTCTGGGAATTTATCAGTTAATGGCTATTTATGTGCAAATGAGTGCCCTCCAACCCTCCCAAATCCTGTGTAGCTGAAGGGTATTTCTGTTAACCAGGAGCATGCTTAACTGCTGAGGCATAAATTAAACCATTTATTTGAATGATTTTAATTCTTCTCTCCCCCCACCCACTCTTACTACTCCCTCCACCCTCACTAGCAGCACAATTTACAGTATTAATTTACATTGAGATCAGATTGGTGAAGAGTTTTCAGGAATTAGCTTGTTTCAAGGAAGAAAAAAAAAAAAAGAATAGAAAAACTTTCAGTAAGACAATAGCAGTGCAATAGTTCATCTGCAAGTCTTCCAAAGGGTAGGCTGAGTATATTAGAAATTCCAGAGTATCATGGCAATACAGTGGAAATCCTTTCATAATGAGCTCTAATGAAACTGTTTAACATCCTCATATTCTAAACCTGGAGAAGACAATTAAGGTCAAGAAGGATGTCATTAAATATATTTTCTGTCATAATGCTCATATTGTACACGTATCAAAAAGTTTTCTTTTAGAGGAAGAAAACAGCAAAAGGTCATTGGCAGTATGGAAAAAAAAACGTCGATTTTTGAGTTTGACTCCAAAAAAAACACCTGTAGTCATTCTTGATGTCTCAGAAAAAAAACAGATGCCTTTACAAAATGCTCAGAATCAAAACATATGGGATTTTACCATGATGTAAAATATGCAAGATTTACAGACAATACAAATGATTTCTGAGCACCTATAATTTTAACAGCAACTCAGAGCAGCAATGTAACACAACCTTGAGATTCATTCTTATGCTTATGTTTTTATGGTTGTTTTCTATTTGTTGGTTGTTTTTGTTGTTTTTTTTTCCTCCCTGACCGCAAACAGACATTTTCTTGCAAAGTCTAGAGTCCCACAATAATAAAACAATAAAAGTTTGATTATTGTAACACCAATTAACCATAGTCCCCATTACCCTAAATGGGTCATGTCTCCCCAAGGTTTAATAATTACATTGTAAAGTTCCCTCACTGCCTGCATTCACTCTGTGATATCTACATAATCATGACTGTGCTATAGTTAATTATGTAAGAAATAAGATGATTACAGTATTTTACTTGCTGATGTCATCTGTGAACTTAATACGAAATTTGACATAAATAAAACACACCAAACATGGACACACACAACACTTTCCTCAGCAAAAAAAACACACTTTCACCCCCCTGAATATACAAGGTGCGATGAATCTGAAAACTTCCCTGGGACAAATCTTTCACAGCTTTAAAATATTTTAGGCAAACACCTAGAACGCTTACTCAAATATCTTCAAACCAACAGATACACTCAAATATCTTCACCACCAACAGATAATCAATGTATTCCCATCCAAGAAAGCAAAGAATATCAATGAAAACATTTGCTTTTCTTCTTCATGTTGACTTGATGTAAGCAAAACAGCAACACAAAAAGCAGCAGAAGAAAATCTCACTGCCCTGGCAAGTCCACAGCAGTTGCCTGTTCCTCCCTTCTCCTGCCCCTCAGAAAAAGATGCCACACGTTCACTCCTGCTGAGCATGTAATGGCTGCCATGGCAGCCTGTGTAGGCCTCACATTGCCATATAGAACCCAAGATGTTTTTACTCATAGTATGAATTTGCAAGACCACACATCAAAACAGAGCCTACATACCATTCTTCTAATAAATGAACAAAACTGTTTGACAAAAAAGTCCACTTGTGTGTTTTCTTTCAGAAAGAATGAGCGCAGCTGTATTCTGAGCCAGTGACAGCCCCTTGTTTGCTTCTTCATTCCCTACAGTGAGAAGCTGCAGCCTTGATTATGTCTGTACCTTCCGGCCATTGGCAGGGTCTCAGTTTTGCCCTAAGGCTTTAATTAACCCCGATTAGAGATAAATAGGGCCTTCTGGTTGTGAAAGAGGAGAGAACTGACAGCACCTACAGCTTATCCAAAAATGAAACAAGTCACTGACTGTTTTTACCTTCCTCTACTTGGTCTGCCCAATAAGTGTCAGAAGGGGACTCCCACATGAGAAGATGCACAATGTACTCATTACAGAGTATGCTCCATCCTTTTCATTTTGTTTCTAGGGAAGACAGATGAGCTTGGGCTCATTTCACGTTATGCACATTTTTACTGTTTAGTACCATTGGAAGACAAACTGGAGCATTTAGGCTTCAGCAATTAATGGCACTTGGATTTACTCCAAGCCAAATAAAACATGACAATGCATACGTTCACGTCCTGGATCAATTAGCTTTCCTTAGAAAAAGTCTACAATGCATTTTCAAAGTATTTTTTTGAGGCAGATTCCCATACTTAACTGCAAAACCACTGAAAACCCAACTCAGTACAACCTTTATGGAGCCACTCCTGCGCAGGCAATGCTGGCCACCCCTCAATCACCTCCGGCTGACCTTCCAAATACCAATACAGCAGAGAACAGTAAAGACATACACCTTTTCTCTTTTAACAGACATTAAAGAAATCACAAACGTGATTAAACAATTAAAGAATTCACAAATCAAAATGAATCACAGATTTCTCCAGTTACTTTTTATGACATTTTAATTTCTGCTGCAGTTTCTTTCATATCTACTACTTTCTAATTTCACTGGGGTTTTGTTTTGCAAGCAAAAGCGTAGATTACTTTGTGGGAAAGTAGCCTTACTAATTGAGCACCAGCAGCAGGCATTCCTTTCTTTCAATTCCCAGAAACAAATGAAAGACTGGGGAGTATCTTAAATTACTTAAGAAGTCCATCTCAGCACTCTGACCAGCTTACAAAGACTACACTAACAAACTTTGTCTAAGGTAGTCCCTAAAAAGAGAAAAAAATTACATGTGATTTCAACTACTTTTTCAGTCTGATAGAGTGCCAACTCTTGCAACCTACTCTAACTAGCCAAGCTAGCCTAATTCTGCCACATATTAAGACAATTCCTTCACTAGAAGGGAGAGCAACAGACAATTTGTTTTCTTTCCAACAGCCTTTTTCATGCAAGCTAACTTCTAGCATGTCTCCCTTCAATCTTTCTCAATTCCCTCAAACTTCTGTGAACTTCCAACTCTCATTATTTACTTCTGTGAATCTCCCCAATCTTCAATTTATTCTAAGTGTTCCGCAAAATGATATGTCCAGAACTGCATACAGAACTATAACTAAAGATTAAATAAGCAGCTCCTATCTCTTGCTCGCAAAAGTTTTTATTAAAATTAAATATCATGGTGCAGTGTGTTATTTTTTCCTAAGCAGTCACATCAAAGCCTGCTACCTAACATAACAGGATGCGTGCATGAAGAGGCAGTTGTCACAAAAGCTATCCAATAGGCAGATTTCAATCAAAATTCAAATAATTACTTTCTTACAGCCAATACATTCTTACAATTTCACATAAGTATTCATGTAAACAGAGGTCAATATATAAGAATTGTGCCCTGCTCACCCTTCTTTTCAAGATAGTAGGAAACACACTTGAATAACCATTTTCTGACAATTGTGGGTTTCCTCCATACATCAGGCAAAAAACTATACTAGTACAGGATCAAAATACCTTACTTTGCAACCGCCTGTGCTGAGTAGGCAGCAAAACCTACAAGAAACAGCAGGATGGACAAAGGGGCAACATATCTGTTGCCCATCTCAGTTTAACCAACCACAGACATGGGTATCACCTTTGTTCTTGTCATTTTCTGATGCTTTTTGAGAGCATGGCTGCCAGAAAAACAGCACAGCTTCAACAAGGGCAGGTCTTGCCTGACCAACCTCCTGGCCTTCTGTGATTGTGTAACTGCATCAGTGGACAAGGTAAGAAAGAGCCTCTGATGTCACCTATCTGGATTTCAGTAAGACCTTTAACACGGTCCCCACAACCCCCTTCTCTGTAAATTGGACAGATATGGATTTAATGAGAGGAGTGTTCAATGGATAAAGAACTGTTTGCAACATGTATCCAGAGAGTGGTGATCAACAGCTAATGTCTGGATGAACAGTGACAAGTAGTGTCCTTCAGGGCATCAATACTGGCACTGATGCTCTTTAATATCTTCATTAATATCAATAGTAGAATCAAGCACAGCCTCAGCAAGTTTTCAAATGACATCAAACTGTGTGATGCACATGGGGGACAGGATGCTGAGATACAGATAGACGCAAGCAATGAGCCCAGGAGCACTTCATGAGGTTCAACAAAGGCACGTGCAAGGTCTCTCATTGGGGTTGCAACGACACCCACTATCAAAACAAGCTGAGAGATGAAAGAATTGAGAATTGACCTTCTGAAAAGGACTTCAAGGATACTGATGGATGGTAAATGGGACATAAGCCAGAAATGTGACTTCACAGCCATTCTGTATTTGTAACAAAAAAGGATGAGAAAGGGAAACAGCAATCTCATATGCACAAACAGTTTTACCATAAACCCTGCTGAAAAGGCCTTGGAGGTATTTGTGGATGACATGCAGGACATGAGCCAGCAATGTGCCCTCTTGGCCCAGAAAGTCAACCATATCCTAGGCTGCATCAAAAGAAGCATAGCCAGCATGTCGAGGGAGGTGACTCTGCCTGTCTGCTCTGAGCTGGTGAGACCTCAGCTGGAGTACCGTGTTCCAGTGTAGAGTCCTCAGTACGGAAGAGATGTGGACCTCTTAGAGTGTGTCAAGGGGAGGGCCACAAAGATGATGCAAGGAATGAAGCACCTTCCCTCTGAGGATACGATGAGAGAGCTGGGGCTGCTCAGCCTGGAGAAGTCTTCGGGGAGAGCTGAGAGCAGCATTTCAGTATCTAGAAGGGGTCTATCAGAAAGAAGGGGACAGAGTCTTTAGCAGAGTCTTCTGATAAGACAAGAGGAAATGGTTTCAAACTAAAAGAGGGGAGATTTAGACTGGGTGTAAGAAAGAGGTTTTTCAGAATAACATTGGTGAGGCACTGGGACAGGTTGCAACGAGAGGTTTTGGATGCCCTGTCCCTGGAGACATTCACAGTCAAGAACTGCTTGAGTTGGAAGGGACCCTTAAAGGTCACCTATAGTTCAACTCCCCTGCAATGAACAGGGACACTTCTTTTGATGCAGCCCAGGATACAGTTGGCCTTCTGGGCTGAGTGCACACTGCTGGCTCACGTCTTGCTTACTAACCACTGGTACCCTCAAGACCTTTTCAGCCGTGCTTACAGTAAAACTGTTTGTGCATGCAAGGCTGCTGTTTTCCTTTCTCTTCCTTTTTTGTTACAAATACCCAGAAATAAGCAAGTGGAAGCTGTTTGTATGTCCATCGAGAAATTTCAGCATGAGCGCATCATCCCAGGGGAAGAAGAATCAAATGATATATACTCAGAATAAAAAAGAATAAACAGAAAATAGCATACATTTAGATTCATGAGAAAGCCAAGTTGTTTTTGCCACTAAGATAGTCCCACAGTATGAAGAGAGTAAGATATTGCTAGGCTAAAGATGTCAGTAAGAAAATCTGAAACAAACTTAAAGGAAGCTCCTATTACTCAGTTTCCTAAGCATCAGTGACAGATAAGAAAAACCAAAACCAAAAAGGCCATATTCCACTGAACCACCAAATCCTTCTTAACTGCACAAACAACTGCAGTGCATGCTGTGTTCAACACTTGCTCTTCATCTTCTCCTATTAAGACAAGTATATCCATTTGTTCAGTTAGCATAAGGCTTCTCTTCGAGTTCATTCAAATTTTCCTCTCCTCTTTAAAGGTCAATTTTCTTTAAAACACACAGCCACAAATTATTTCTCCTCTCCAGGGATTACCTCCTTTCCTGGGGTCTAGCAATGGAGAGAAGAGTGCAAAGAAATATTTTCTGTGGAAGGGCAACATGTATGTGTAGTTCAGCACAAGTAGATGCCTTGTCTAACTGTTCTTCAAGACGACAGTGACTTGTGCTTGTCCCAGAAAACTGTTTTATCAGTCTGGCTTGTCATCCTGCTCCTCTGCTAAGAGAACAGAAACATGTAGACATTGATGCACACAGGAAGAGTGCACTCGAATATGCCAAACAGCCTCTCATCTGAAAACCATCCGCTTTCTCCACTGTCCTGAGTAGGCTGTCAGTAGGAGGCAGCATTGGCTCTGAGAGCAGCAGTTCTGCACAGCAAAGTAGTTGGGAGCTAGCTTCATTCTTCTGTCATTATATAAGCAAGATGACACTGTTCTCTAATCCAGCCAAAGCTGATAAGTACCATCAACCTGTCACTTCCTACATTTCAAATTCTAACACTGCAGCATCAAAGAGTTTTTACATTTCGATTTCTTTTGCTGGCAGCGGTCGGTAGCCTCTCATTCTCCCACGGTGTTCTAATGCAGCATTTGCACACCGGGGTTACTCCCAGTCTGAATAGCAGGTCATCCCCTACTCACTGAGCTCATCTGCGGCCCATGTGCTAGGCAATTTAGATCCAATCAGCCCTTATTTAGCTCAAGAGTAATGAGCAGCATAGTGACACAGACTTAAGCCTGACCCTCAGGACACTGCTCATCAAGCAGTAAAACTGTGACAAAATCATTCATCTTCCACCCGCTGGCAAGAAATAATACTCGCACTCACTGTATTACTTTTTCAAGATATAGAAAAAAAAGTCCTGAATTTTCATGATGTGAGACATTAATTTGCAGAAAGCTGAATTCCCTTAAACCCCCCTGTTGCTATGAGCTCACCAGGGGGAAATAGGCCTTAGGAGACTGAAATGGAATAAAGAAAATTGCTTCAGCTTTCTTTTCATTTTAAATAAGCCTTAAATCTGACAAGAGATATCCTAAAGAGAAAAGATATATATATCTTGTAAGGTAATGAAGAAACAATCAAAATTAAGTGATTAGAAGGCTACTTTTATATAATGGTCTTATTGGTGAAAATATTTCTTTGTCTAACATCCACAATCAAGAATATTCCAATAGAAGAGCCATTTTTACACCTCATGTAAAGAATAAAAGAAGAAAAACTGGGGGGAAAAACAGTTTCAGAAGTGAGACACTTCCATCAGAAAACAAACCTGCACTTGATGTCCTTCAGGGAGCACAGATTTCTTCCAACAACTGCAGGGTCCCAACCAGCAGGTTCTCAGTACACCTGGATATGATTTTTCCCTTTTTTTTTTTGTGAGTTTACACTTTCATAACAGTAAGTTCTGTACTGATGTCAGGTAGGCCACAAAGCCTATGTGAATTATTTTTTGATAAATAAAAATGGATAAAGTGGATAAAAGACAGAAAAGTGTTTCACTCAGTAGCAGAGGGGATGGAGTTCACATCTTTGTAGTTAATGTGACAGTACTATACTTGAGTTCCTTTGGCTTCATATCTCTAATGAAATTGGTGATGCCTAAATAACACTAACCAGAAGTTTCTTTGACTGATTTTGTTATTCCGGTTTGTTCTTAACATGATTTTAAGACAGGTGCTCTATTACCTAAACATATATCCTAAACACCAATATGAAATTGATTTTAATAAATTAATCAGCTCGTGTGACCTTCTGATTCAAGGAAATGGACAGCAAGAAGTGGAAGCGAATGCTCTTGCAAACTACAACCAATCCTCGGCATGCACAGAAGCTTTCTACAAGCAAAGTAGGAGCTGCAGGATACAATGTATCCCATTTCCTTCACTTGTATAGTAACACTTTTAGAACAGAGGATACAAAAGCTAGTTGTGACTAAACCTCAGAACACAAGGGACAAAGGTACAAACATTTTGCACATACAAAAAAATCCTAGAAAATAATCTAAAAGAATCTCAGTGCCCTCATAAAATAGGATCAAGAGAAAATTTCAATTTTAATTTGCATATTAAGGCAGTAATTGTAGCTAAAAACACATCCAGTATTGCCACTGAAAACTGTAAGAGATACCCTAAAGTATTGAGATACTGAGAACCTTTCAAAATATCACTGTATTCTAGAGCAGTGCAAGTCCCACACATTCACTAAATTTTCCTTACATTCATTCAAATGTCAGCTTTATTCATACTATTACTGCACTTAAAAACAAAAACAAAAAACAAAAAACACCCCAAACTATTTTAGGCTTTAGGTCAAATCAGCACAACCAGACATGTTTGCAAATTGAAGATCAATGTTGGAAAGTCAAAAAGAAAAGACCATTTTCCATGTAGGTGAAAAAATTCACAAACTCTGTTGTCTTTCAAATTATCATTCACTAAGACTTGCAGATCTAAGAGCCAAACCAAGACCTCCCGACTAAGAGTTCAGTGCTTCATTCACAGAGCTACGCTTTACTTATCTGGGCATCATAGTTGGTGACTTGAAATGTACTTCTGGGATGGAAGGGTAAGAGAAAGCTTGTGCTCATCCAAACTCCTCTGGATATAGTTTTCAGAAGTTCAACATCAGAAAAACACCTTTTACAAAGACTAACACTAAAACCCCTGAGGAAGAAGAAAAGAGGAAGAAGGAAGAAGGACCTTTCTATTCTCCTCATGAGCTTATCTGCTGATTTACATGGTAACAGAGAGCAGGGGAAAGGCTCCTGTTGGTCTCGAAAAGCTCCCTACAGGGTATTTTGATGGCAAGTATAACACACACACACACACACACACACACACACACACACACACACACACAAATAAAAAAATTACAAATGACTACACATTTCCATAGCAAAGATATACTGGATAATCCATTCCTATCGTGATTTTTCCTCACAACCTCAAGGCTAGACACAGTCTAACAGATAGAAGCATTCCATTTTGCTGTTATCCACGGCCCAATTATTACTATAACTTTTAATTAGAAGCATGTTTACCTGAGCAGTATTCATTTACAGCTTATAAAATGTACACAGGGAAATTTCCAATAACTTCTCATGTCCTTCAGTGCAGTACACAAGGGGCATAAATACCCAGTAAGTGCTTTCAAAATAAAATTACTGTTTATTATGTTATTAGGTTTGTGGTACTTCTCATTTCTCCTATGAGAATCAGTACCATGTCTCCCTGAAACTAGAAAAAGATGTTTGGTGTACCAGCAGCCATTTGCCACCCAGGCATGTCTCTGCATTTTTATGATTCTCTATCTCAGCGCTAGTACATTACAAAAACCAAATACCAGGATGATGATAATGAGCAAAAGCTCATATCAGAGCAACACCAGACTACAATAAAAGACATTTTAGCATGTTTCCAGCACTTCTTTTAAGAATATCATATTGCAGTGCTGAAACCTACTGTTTCCAGGCACTCAGCAAATTTCTCAGAGCTCGTGCCGGTTCTTACAGTGAGTTCTGTCAAATCCATTAAATGCCTGTATTTTTATTAACCTAAGGTTTCTTTCCGTGTCATGAGGCACTCAGATGATGGGAAGTGGTAGAGATTTGGAGCAAGTGAAAGCACACAAGTAAGCATCCTGCATTAACCTTTTGTTAAAGAATAAAATCAGGATTTAAAAGCACTGTTTAAAAGCAGAAACAAAAAGTAGAGGAAAAACTAAGGTCTGAGCTTGATGATGAATGTTTCAAGTAAACACAGGAAGGAAGCACTTTGTACTTTGTTTTTGAGGGGTTCTAAATTGTTTATTGTTTATTTTACAATTGCTTCTAAAAAGAAGACTGTATTAAAATATAATCTTACACTTCATACTGAATCTCGCTATAAAGATCAAATCCTTGGAAGTGCCAGCAAGTAGCATCTTGTTTCCAATTATTCACTCACCATATATAAAAAAAAATAAAAATGAGTTCTCTTGCCAACTCATAGTTCTATTTAAATATAGGGAGAACTGAATATTTGTAATGATAAAATTAAATAAAAACCACTACAACTACTTTAAAAATACTCATTTAAAACAGTAAACACAGAAGTAAATACAACAGTCAAAAGCTACCAGCATCTTTCTATCAGACAACAAAATATAAAAATACCCAGAAAAGATTGTTTTAAAACACAGAAGTGTAAAAATGGTGCAGGCGGGGGTCTCTTCACAGATGCCTTTTAAGAAAAAAAGAAAGGAAGAAAACAAGCCTTCTATCAAAACCTTGTATGCCAAGTTTTAGCCCAGAGCAAGTTTTCACGGCTATGTTACAAACCCTTGAAAATAAAGGTTTATAATGGAAATGCTGACAGACCCTTAACCATAGCAGCATGAATACCTATAATTAAAGAAGAGCTTTTGGCTACACCTCACTCTGCAAATCAAAGATTGCTATTTTTACAATAGCCTCAAATAAAATGAATTGGGAAACCTGGAACGTGATTCTAGTAACGCAGTAAGATATGTTAAAGGGGAGTGCTAAAACTATTTGACATTTTTAGCTTTAAATACTGAGGCATTTAGTTAACACAACTAAGTCAGTACTTTCATAATACTCTGTAATCAGCAATGAAGAATGCTCCTGTGAGCCATCATCTGGGGTTAGCAGAAAGTGGCACATGAAGATATTATTTCCTAACAGCCTAGAGGGAGCTTCTCTCTTTAATCAGTGATCTCCCTTCCTTCCTACCTGTTGTACAGTTATAGAATTATTAGAGTGCAGTGTACAGAAAAATTACATTTACGAAAGGCCGACTATCTTTTATCTGCCTGAATTTTTAAATCAGCTGAGAGAACCGCATTGAACCATTTCATCCTTTCACACATTTCCAAACAGATCAGCTCTTATCAGTCTGGTTAAGCCAACACCACTTTCACCTCTGGTTAGCAGAGTCATCCAACTCCTCTGAACAAAGAAAACATTTTTATTTGTGTTTTACTCATATGGCAACAGAGGACAAACTCTTCAGTGAGACTCTCAGAAGTAGGAGAGGCAGCTGGCAACACTTTACTGTTTCTTGTACCATCTAGATCACAATGTATTTATAAGCCTCATGGAATTAAACCTTGTAATTGGTGTGACAAATAGGCAGGTAACCAAATGAAACAAAGACCAGTTAAAAACAAGGCTCTGATGATAGCTCACATGCCAACTGGTATTTGAGCAACTCAGTAGCTCATATACTACAGCAACTTGCTTTCAGTAAGAAAAGGTATGAATACAGTACCTAGTCCTCAGAAGTCTATGAAAGATATCTATGTCCTTCTGTATGTTACAAGAGGACTACATAGCCCTCAAATTTTGGAAGCTTTCAGAAAAATGTCAAGTTATGAAATAGGCAATGTTTTCACAAGTCTCCCTACTTCATCTTAAAGAAACAACAAAAGCTCTGTATTAGCAAATGGAGAAAATGTCAAAGCATTTTTGAAGTCTCCAATTTATTCTAGCAAATACATTCAGTTGAACTGAAATACTAAATAATAAATCAAGTAAACTTAGTTTCATGCTTCATCCTTTTTGAAAAGGCTGCCTGAAAAAACTGTCATCTTTGGATGTATAAGCTATTGACAGCTGCAGTCAAAGCTACTAGACAATAAAAAGGAAGCTAGTTAAAGAGAGGCCTTGCATACGGGCCTCACTGTTCCTGTTGCACACTCTTCTACAGTTCTTTCCATGTATTTCAGTCTCACACATTCGAAGTAATGGCAAATCAATAACTGCCTCTTACTATCTTAAAAATATCTTTGGGTTTCAAAATGGAAGATTACCTCTAAAAGACATCTGTAGACAAAAATATTGAAGGGTATGGTGGATGCTAAAAGCTGAACTAACATATCAAAGCAAAACTGCAGTTTTCAAGGTCATATATGATTCCCTTCTTTTCTATACAAGTATTTCCAGATAAGTATGTAAGTCTACATAATTGTTTTATTTGTTTGCAACCTTAACAACTGAGGCAAGAAAACAAAGTAGAATGAAGTCTGTAAAACAGAATATTCACCAAGGAAGTAAATAAATTCTAAAACATAACAATCACAAGAAAATGTAAGTAATGTAGTACAGATAGTAGTTTCAAAGTTTTCTGTGCCAAAAAAAAGACAGTATTTTCTGAAACTGTGCCATCTGAATAACTTTCAGATTAATAACAAAGGTTTTTTGTCCCTGATATTCTGTAATGAATTAATTACCTGAAATAGTAAGAAAACATTTTTATGATTCTTAATGCAGTAATGTATCGGTGGATATGAAAGTTTACTGTATCGTTCACAATCCTTTATAACTGCCTATTTCCTTTTTCTCCATTTCAGTGGGAAATTAATATGAATTACAGCTTAACTCTGAACATAAAACAACATGCCAGTCCATATCCACAATCTAACAAAATTACTTACCTTAGTCTGGCTATAACAACCTGAAGAAAATTCAAGACCATACTCAGTTCAGCTCCTCGACAAGCAGGCAGCAGCATAGTAAAGCCATCATTTAGCAACTTTTCCTCAGAAAGGCTCAAGTAGCAGCTGGTCTCAAACACTTCTTGGACACCATCAATGTATGTTGAAAGTAGAGTCCAGAGATTTTGTTTCTGTGTGTAGTCATTTTTGGTTACTAAAAACTCCTTTGCCTTGACATGAAAAGCATTTGAGAGTTTTTCAGCTAGGACACTAATGTCCATATTCTTCTCAACATAAATCAGTAGGAAAGCAAAATGGCCTCTCCAAATGAGAGCTCTCTGAGATGGGCTAACCAAGGATGGAGTCAGGAAATCCAAAAGATCCAGAACTCGACTCACTATATCTTCTGTTTCTGCAACAATTGCTAGCAGGAGAAACAGGTTTAAAAAGTTCTGCAGCCCCACTTCTGTCAGTTCCTGCATTCTTTTCCGATGGAATTTGGAATAAATTCTACATTAAAAAAAAAAAAGCAAAACATTAAAAAAAAAATCCAGCAAAGCAAGAAAAAGAAATTTTCTTGAAATATTTAAATTCCTATTTACTTTCAGGTGGTACCCAGAAGACTAAAAACCAATCCAATACATAGGACAGAGCACCAATTTACTTGGATACACATTTCTCTTCTTACATTATAGTACTGAATTTCACCTTTTTAACCACCACTGCAGTAAAATGAAATGGAAGATTTTTGATGGAAAGCTCCTTCACAGAAGTCTGTATTGTCCTTTACTGTACACCTATCATATGGAGTGAGAACTAAAAAAGAAACCTCAATCTAGCAAGTGGGTGTCCAACATTTTGGCCTTTTTGAGCTGCACTGACTGAAGAGGAATTGTCTTGGGCTGCATATAAAATATATAATATAGTCAGTGTAGCTAAGTAACAAAACTTTTGTTTTTTATTTATAAAAAAAAGGAGGGCAAAAACCCATAAAATTCTAGCGGGCTGATTTTAAGAAATTTTAAGCTGTATTGTTTATATGATAGTGCTCAAGTTATGCATGGCTGATGGTGAGAAGCACTGCTACTTTGCAACTCAAAAGTTACAAAGCAGAAAAGTAAAAAGCAAAAAGCTTTCACACAAAGCAGAAAGTCTTTCATGTGACTTTAGCCCAGGCATACACTTTTAAGTAAATGTCACCAGTCTTACAACACAGGAATAAGATGAAAATGGGTTGCTTAACTTCTTATTTGTGAAATTAAAAACTTTGCTATATGCTTCACCTTTAAAGTGAATTCCACATGCATAAAGTGAGCTAAACATCCTTAAAGGCTGTTTTTCTATCCTGTCACCTGGAAAAATTGTTGGAAATGGTGCTGAGGTTATCAAATCTAGCCACCAAAAATTATAGCAAATCCAATTAATGTTGTTTGGTAGTAAATTACTACTGACAGGCGTTTATGTTCCTCATGCATCAATTAATGCTTGGTTAGCTGCTGAAAATAGAGTTCATCCCAAAAATCATAGCTGTAGGCTGTTAAATTTTGCTACTTGTGTAATTGATTTATACAAGTCAGATGTGATGAATACTGGTTGAGCAGACTGACAAAGCGTGTTGTGTATTATTATTATTCCCCCTCTTAAATTAGACAAAGTAACAAGCTATAACAACAAAAACGTAAGGATAATTTGTTTTCAGCAAAAATGAAGCAGACTAATTTAAATTACTAACTAAAGCAAGACATTGATTCCACATCTAATAATATATCTCTTTCAGTGTGTAGTTGTAGCAATTTTTAAACCCATACTTTACCGACTGTAACAACCCATGAAGTTCATATAGACAGCACACATTTTCCCCTTCTCTCAGGAAAGACCACCTTTCTTTTTTGGAATAAACACACCACATAGCCTTGTAGGCCTACAATATGTGCATTTTATCCGTTTTTTTTTTTAGTTTGCATACAAAAGTATGGGATTAGTACTTAACAAAATCATAAAATCAAAACCAATAAAAGCAAAACTAATTCTATGCCTGTTACATCTAATGAAAATAATCCTAAGCATCTGAATCTTTAATGATCAGTACAATATAATTACTAAAAGCATTAAGGATTTAATAAGTATACACAAAATCAAAATTTGATTTTAAAGCATATATATATATTTTTTTTTAATATTATGACTTAATATATATCTTAATTAGCACATTTCAAAAAACAAAAAACACTGTGAGAAATGTTGGCAACCATAAAAAAGTAAATATAAATGGAATTGCAGGGATAGCAAGAACCAGGTTGCATGTTCTTGGACAACACGGCTTACATGAAGCTCAAAACAAAATTTGTGTGCTTTAATTATATTACCCTACTGGCAAGAGTTGTACCTCTGCATCATTTGCCAGTATACCAATTCCTGGCTGTTGGGACAATGTAAATCATCACAGGCTGCAAATGTCAAGGTGACTCTTGAACTCATCTAGACACCTGTTACAGCCTTAGCTGACAACTGAAACTTAAGGGGACAACTGCCTTCTTCACCTTGTGAATCACCCTGCATTCTTCATCCTCTTTACTTTCCCACAAGCACAGTACTCCATTCTGTCTTAGCATGTGGCTCAAAGGGCTATGCAGTCAGACTGACTAGATCTCTTACTGAGCGAGACAAGCTAAATAGCAGCCATACCGTCCTTTGATTTGTTTCCAAGGATGCACACCACTGGTCTCTGCCTCTTCTTTCATCATCTGTGCCAAAATGCTGAGAAAAATGAGGTAACTGTTGCTGGACTTGTACAAGGTGGGAATCTGCTGTTCACAACAGCAACTTTTCACCAACTCAAGCATTGACAAAGAAGTTTTACTAATACTTGCCAGACCCTTCAGACCAAGCCAAGGAACAGTAAAGCAACTGTTCTAAAAGAAAAAATAAAACAATTAAGAAGATAAGTAATAATAAATGTTACTATTTGTGAGACAGCAAGATACAATCTTTCACACAAACAATAAAGAGGTAATGCCTTTAAGTTACACCAGAGAAGGTTCAGGTTGGATATTAGGAAAAATTTCTTCTCATAAATAGCAGTGAGGTATTGGAACAGGTTGATCAGGGAGGTGATCGAGTCATCGTTGCTTGAGGTTCAAGAAAATAGTGGATGTGGCACTGAGGGACACAGTTTAGTGGCATGGGTTTCTGATGGGCTGATGGTTGGGAACTAGATGATCTTTGCGGTCTTTCCAAATTTAATGAAACTATCATTCTAAAGGGCAAGCTCCTATGCAATTCCAAAAATAAAAACACATTGTAGAAGTGCAAAGCATCTTCATAGAAAATCCAAATAAGTAGTTCTGATTAAGAATACAAATACATTCTAATTTATTCTGTTGTGGCATAACAAATCCTAGGATACTTTTAAAAACAATTTATTAAATAAATACAGCAAATTTAGAGTTAGTTGTCTAGTCAATTTTACATTGTCTAGTCAATTTTACAAAAGCATAGTAGTTTGGCTAAATGAGAACCTGAATTAATTGCTAAAAATTGAAGAATATCCACATGCAATTCTTTATTTCAACATTCTCACCTACTTACCAGGTTCTTGCTGTAATAATCCCAGAGTATGGTGACGACAGATAGGTTCCAGTCCCAGAAATGGCACAAAGTCAAACAGCACTGAAGATGCATTCGTAACTGTTCCTCTAACACACCAGTCTGGGAAAGAGAAAAAAAGAAATTATTTTAGGAGGGGAATATCACCTTGCCCACTTATAAATCCAACACTATCAGACTATTGAGAATGATTTTGTACTAAAAACATTATTTCTGGTCATATAATGTTGAGCAAGTAATGCCTAGTAAGACAAGCAATGAACTCAAGATAAGCTGACAAACACACATCAGCATTGCCCTGCAAAGCACCAAAGCAACTTACTCAGTAGTTCATTATACATACTTTTAGGTATCCATAGAGTTGTCAACACATTAAGATAACAGCAACCTCAATACTGTGAGCCTAACTTGAAACACAATTGTATAGTAGAGGACCACACAGAACATAAGTAGTGCAAGAATGCATAAGTCAGCTAACTTTTAATTTGTCACGTACATCCAAAGGAAAGTTCATTCACCACTGGTACAGAGGGAAGGCACAGCTGTCTTGAGACCTCATGTTTCTTTCGACAGCATAGCAAAGAGGAGGATCATTTATTTCTGCATCATGTCCCTCATACAATTTTTGCAACCATGCTATATTGATAATATCCCAGACAACTCTAAATGAACAGCAAATAAACCTCTGAACTACTACCAATGAGTTCCTTTGCAAAAACATTTTGAATATTTATCAGTTCCAAACAATTTGATCATAGCGAAGCATTCAGGTTGCAATTATGAGCTACTGACAGTGGAAGTTATCTCATGCAGCTTTTGATGAAGAGAACTAGGATGTGAGGAGTTTTTGATCAGAACTAGGATGTAAGGAATTCTGTTCTCAAGCTGAAATCATGTGTTCAATCTAACCTATTTTAGACATCTACTTCAGGATGAGAACACCTTGGAAAGGCTTATTGCTTCCATTTCTTATGTGAAGAGAGAACCCCCAGTCCACTTCTAATTTTCAAAATCCTAAATGCACAAAATGAATAAAAAAGTGATATAAGGGGGAAGAAAAATAAAAAGATAAAAGATGTTCAAATTTGATGATCTTAACAGTTGTTTCTGACATAAACAATTCTATGATTCTGTATAAGCCTTACAACTTAAAAATCACAGTGTCAAGAAAGGCACAGAACTTCTTTCATGACTACAGAGTCCTGGATTACATGTATTCTAAGTTGATCTAATTCAGAAAAAGCCTAACTAAAATAATAAAAATTAGAAAAATGTTATAAAACAAGAACCCCACTCAGCGATGCCAGGTAATGGAAAATACAACATTAGGTTGCAAAGTTTGTTTTTAATGGTCTTTCATTAAGTAACTATTACTGGAAAAGAGGGACTTCTGCTCTCACAATGCTCCTTCTTATGATTTACAATTTCTTTACATCCCCTTGCTCCCCAGTTAAACTTCTAATCATCTCATGAGCAATTAAGTAGAATATTCCTAAAGTAAGTTGAAAATTGAAAGGTTGTCATAGGAAATTGCACATTCAAAACATTACATTTAACAACACATACAATAAAAATGTCTACAAAAGAAAAGTGATCTTTAAATTCTGTTAAACATGACATAAGTACCTATAAAATAGGTAGTCTCTCCCCTCAAAAAATAATTTCATCCCAAAACCTAATGACAGAATTGCAGCCACTTTCAACAATTGCTATTCTTTTACAAATAAAAGCATGAGTTTAGACATAAAACAAACTGCAAATGAACATATCTATTTCTCTGGAGACATCTACTCAATTACAAAAGACAAGAAAAAAAAAACAAACAAACCTCACATATACACATCCTTTGGAAGAAAAATGCTTGAATCCTAAAGCTGTAATTTATGTTTAGGATTACAATTAGGATCCAATTCAACAATGACTGTTTCAGTCAAACTAATTCAACAATAAACATGGTATTTTGAGCAGCTTCTATACCAACCATTATTTATGTATTCAACAATAGTTTTAGAACAGTTACCAAAACCAAGAGAGAACTGAATGTTTTATTTCAAATTTAATATGAGAAAGTTCTCCAGACTTCAAACTCCCCTGGAAGTAATGGATTCTCTCATTGCACTTTTGCTTAAAATGATCTCCTGCACTGCTGGAAATGCTATTAGAACTCTTGAGGTAGTCAGCTTTTAATTTATTGCAGAAGGGAGGAACATCAGATACTATCAAAATGATAGTATTATCTGAAAGCAACAGTTTTCCATGATGATCTCCTACTGAAGTAACAAAATTGGTTTCCTAGAACTACAAGTAGTAATTCTGTATTTCTTCTAGAGTAGAATTAAACACTGTAATAATGAAGGCATAATAAAATTAAAGCAGAAATTAAACAATCCTGAAGCATTTATTACTCCTAAGGAGAGAATGCTAATAAGACAGACTGCTATCTTTTCTACCAACAAAAACCTTTTTGATTCTCACTTACAATAAAAGTTTCTAAACACAACTTCATCTTATACTGACATCCCATAAATTTAGTTGTTTAGAATACAAATGCTTAATATTTGTTAATATCACTATCACAACAATTTTCATTTTGCAGACAAGCTTTATCTTTGTCATTAACATCAAAACAGAAATGAAGGTACTAATTACTAATTTCTGCCCTGTCTTGCAAATGAGAGATTCACTATATTTCTTCCAATTTATTTGCTGCAACTCTACTCTAGATGAAAGATTACATGTTTAAAAGGATGGCTTTGGTAAGATTCAGCCTAAAAGTAAAGCCAAGCCTTAGTGGGCAATATCTTCAGTACTATCCTATTGGTTCATTACAAATAGCATTCTGCGCCCTTCTTCCTCTCCCTGCTCATCCATGTTCTACTACATTAGTGACTTCTCAATATTTCATTGTGCTTCTCATTCCTACTTTTTTCTGGTCTCAGGAATACTCATTTAGGAGATACTTAGAAGATACAGTAGGATAGCTGAAAATGTAAGAGCAGCAACATGAAACTGGGAGACCAGCAGAAGAGCTGGACATACCTACAGGTGGAAGAAAACTTCCCTCCTAGACACTGTCAAGAAAACTGATATGGAGTAAGAGGAAGAACAGTGCATTTTTTAATGTACATAATATTCATTTGCACATGCATGCATAAAGACTGCTGGTTACAAAGCTTTGGCAAATGTCTTGTTTTATATTCCAACAGTAATTGCCTTTGAAACTTAAAACTGACATTTGCCTTGTACTACTGCGTCATTATTAACTCACTGAAATTTTCTGAACTCAGCTACCTACCTGACTTACTAAACTGTCTACAGATAAATACCTATTTAACAAAATCATTA
Source organism: Perdix hodgsoniae (assembly GCA_035772895.1). Lineage (NCBI taxonomy): Eukaryota > Metazoa > Chordata > Aves > Galliformes > Phasianidae > Perdix > Perdix hodgsoniae. Next base: position 2,528,274 of record JAPSGF010000079.1, on the reverse strand, counting down.
ATAACTGTACATATTTTGGGTATATTCAAATTCAAGATAAACTTTATAAGAGTAAGATTTCACTAGAAAATGAGAACTTTTTTAAAAAAATCTGTAACTACAAGTGTCATCTTTTTGTTCTCACATTGCTGATATACAGAAGATGCAACACAAGAAAATGGCTACTAACCTACTCATAGATCTTATGTCTCATATCTCATAATTTCTTTAGTTTCTTGCAAAGAATGATAAGCATCCAATAAGTGAGGTAATCACTACAGTTTTAATGTGTACACGTATATGTATATTCAAGTATATACCATGAGATTATTCAAAAGCCAGTCTTAAGCCAAAAGAACTACACAAAGTTAACATGGAAAATGACTTTTCAACTTTTTAATAGCAAGCCTATTGTTTCATACCACACTAACAACTACAAAGTATGTTTTTTTGCTTGCTCTTGTTTCTGCTACAGTTGCCTCTACTGCATGAACAGGGCAGTAACTGTAATAAAAAAAAAAATACAGATTCCTCTTCAGCTTCCAGCAGCAGAACTTTGCAGGATTTTCTTTTTTTTCTTTTTATTTTTCTCATTCATTTGAGACCAAATACAAAAATAAATATGGTGATTCTCATTTTAAGCACATACAATTTAGAGAAATATTTTTTATAGTTGCTGCTGTTACAACATTTGCAATTTGTACCATGCAACTTGATAACAAATTTAGAGAGCTGCAATGTTATGCACTTAAAAACCTGATGAATAGCATATTTAAAAGCATTTTAAAAGGAGGTCAATTCTGACCTCTGGGCCATGAAGCACCGCATTAACAGTTCTGCAGAAAGAAAAATGATAAGGTATGAAATGAGTGCTCAGAAACTAGAACCTTATCAGTAAGAGTTTGATTCAAGCCTGTAAGACAAATTGCTCAGCAAGGCAAGTCACCTTCCCGCTGTGATGAGGATATAGCTGAATTTTCAATGCAGCTGACTATCTCCCTCATCATGTCTCTTCAACTTGATATCCTTACATTCAATATCTGGTTTACATTTTCTAAGCATCCAGTTCTTATTCTGAATACATCTTGTCTGAGTAGCCATATACCTACCCTTCCTGGATAATTATCTTTTTCCTTTATCTGACAATTTAGCATCAAGCACAACCACTTAAAAGCAAGTCTAACTGCTAACAAGGAGGGCACTGTTACTGTCATAGTTAAGGTACATCGAGGATTTTTATCTACCTGTCATAAATATACTAGAACTCAAAAAATACACTTGTTATTTGGTCTTTGTTTCATGCACTGTCTTTTCCAGAAGCAACCCTGACACTTCCCTTATTCATTTTTTTTTCTTCTTTTATGCACTTACTTGAGCACCGATGGAATTTTTAAGGAGTTCCTCCACAAACTTCCAATTGGATTCCTTATGTTTCTGAAAAATAACGATTATCAGCATGAACTAACGTTGGTATATCTTACAGGAATCACTATGTAATAACAAAAATAAGAAGGCAAGAAATTTACAGAAATATTTTGTTTCATGACAGCATACTGTAGCCACCACTAAAAACCAAGTATTCCACTTTACAAATATAATTGTTACCTAACCTAAAATTTGGCCTCAAAAACAGCAACAAAAAAATGAAATAACCCACAAGCAACAAAAACCCAGAATAATGCTATTTTAACAGACTTATGTGGCCCAGTTCCAACCTTCACTTCTAGTAAAGAAGCAAAACATCATTTTCAATTAATACAATTAATAAACAAGTCTTGAAACGTGTGCACTTAACAATCTCTAAAGAGAAGCAGATAAAGGGTAGGAAAAAGGCACAATCTTAATTTTCTTGTTTTTCCAGGGAAAAACTACTTCTAACTCATTTTTCCTATTCTAAAATCGAAGTCCAATTCAATATGGAGGCAGCCAAATAGTAAGGATCTAGATAGAAAAAAAAAACACAGGGTAGGTCAAATATGGCCCATAATCCATATTTTCCATCTTGGGAGGAGAGAGAAATATTCATTTGAATCAAGTAGACCATGCTACTAAAGTAGAAGATTAGCATGGAAAAGTATATTAAAAAAAAAAGACTTAGAGAAAGTAAAAAAGTGTAGATGGTTTTCTAAGTAAGATTATTTACCAAGAAAAAAAAAAAGGAAAAAAAAAGAAACCAAGCCAACACACTTACAATTCTCAGCTACAACTAGATGACCCAGGAGTACCAAAAATACTCCGTTATATAAACAGCCCACGTTGATTATCTAGATGCATGAATGTAGTACTTTCATCATTCGTCCTGCTTTACTATCTCCACTTTTGCGACTGTTAAACCTTACAAATTATTTTGCAGATATCTGTCCTCTAAATGTCTGTACAGACCTTAAGATAAAGATCATCATATGCTTTGTAATGGAAATAACTGCTTTCCAGCAGAAATTCTACTGTCTCCTGCCCTCCTCTGTTACTGATTACTCTAGTTAGCATCATGACTTGGTGACAATTCCACACAGAATTTCTAACTGTACTGAGAGAATTTAAGGCCAACTTTAAGAAAGAGTGGTATATGAACACTTATGCAACATAATTTGACTACTTTGTGGATTTACACTTCTGCACTGTGGAAAAAGAAAAAGGAATATTCTGAAAACCTACAGACATTATCGAGACTATTTACAGGACAAACATGAATAAAGGGACAGGCCTGCATGAAGTTACAGTACAGCTCTGATTTAATAATTCAAAAACTTTAGCAGTATCAATTAAGGAGCTCCCACTACTTCCTTCTCATCCTGCCCTCAGATTCACAACATTCCACTGGTCAGCTGTCCTGATTCTTCTGTTTGTGGGACCTGGAGTGAACTGATGCAGTAGCCTAACCCAAAGTGTTAAGAGAAAAGAGAGGATAAAAACAGGAAGAGGGCCTGACTGAGATGACGGAATGGGGGCACAAATAATTGCACTAGAACAGAAAATGGTGTATCATATATCAGGTGGTAAAGAGGACTTCTTAAGCTATTACTGATGCCAAAGTCTTTATGTCAGTTAAAACCCATGTCAGAAAGAGAGATCACTGCATCTCTGCTTTGTATTTTGACTGTTATATTTTAAGAACTGATATTATGCGATTATCTACAGCGTCTGCTGCAAACTCCAAGTGAAGTTAATTGACTGCTCAAAGGCCAGATTTTCAGAGGTAGATACTAAAGGAATCATATCAAATGGCTACAAGGCCACTGGTTATCTGGAGCAACCTGCTCAGAGCACGCTTTTAGCACTTCCATAGCCCAAGGACATGTGATTTATACAAAAGGTGTCCATAGTTGATGGTGATAATGACATGAGCAAAGTTCCAGCTCAGTTGCTGTATACAGGTCACCATACAGTATTCTGGAGTAATCTATGGCAAACTCTTGTCACCGACTGGATCTGATTATAAAATCGCACTCAGGTTCAACTCAGACTCGGGAAAGAGCAGCACAGCAACCTGCTGCACTCTTCTTTTAGCTTCAGTTGTCTCTATCTTTTAACAGATGTTTCATTCAAATCTCAGTAAATTTACATCCTAACAGTATTCTCTGCTACACTGGCAATATGGCATCGCAACTGTTTGAAATCCACTTTTGTCAGAGAATATGTAGAATCTGCATCTTTTACTCCAGATCTGCTGGCTTACTATATCCCCCCCTCTACTCTCAAGTAACCCTAGAATCAGAGGACCTGCAAACCCTGAAGTATGTAAAACTGCTCCAAAAACCAAAAACTTAAGTAGGGGCCCTCTGGCTTCTCAGAGAGAAACTTCTACAGAAACTAACACCTCACTAACTGGAAATCCATACCAGGCTTCTCAGTTGGAAGCCCATGTTTGCATATCTTGCCACGTAGTCATTTCAAATCATTTAAAGGCAAGAATTCTTAGCCTCAAGTAATTCTGCCTGTATTTCCTCAGTCCACAGTATATTGAAACTGACCCCTGCAATGTTCACAAGCAGTAATTTTTCTCACCAGTTCCCACCTGGATTTTAAATTCTGCTTCTCAGAATAGTGAATTGGGACCTCAATGTCGGGTTCATGAAAGAGGTACATACTGTACTTTCCTCAGAAAACAGCATCTAGAAAGCCTAGTCAAAATTTTCTAGTTTTAAAAATGGCTTTATGTGTATGAATTATATATTCAATATATATGAATCACTGTATATTTGAAATTACGTTATACGAGCTAAAGGGGAAAAATAAAAAGAAGCAAGTCTGAAACCTATTTAGAATTTTAAAAGCTTTCATAATAACCTCAAGGCCATGCAGTCCACATTAAAAAATTGAAAATCTTCTACAGACGACATAGGCTTAGAGGCAATTCTTGCTATGAAGCACATGAATAACCATCATTATGACACATCACCCTCCCACCTCTGATCACAGTTAATTAAAAGAAAGCGTGTGCCACAAAGCTACCACATCAGATATTTAACCAACAGAACAGGACAACATTAAGTTCTGACATAATTCCACTTGTTTAAAAAAAAAAACAACAAACAACCAACAAGTTCATCAAGGACTCTCTTAATCTTATCTCCAAAGAATTTTTGAGGATATATTTCAGAAACAAACAAAAAAAACCAACAGGAAATGATTGCAGTCTACTATTTACACAACTACTTATGACAGGTTACATTCTTGTGGTCTGTACTTTTCTCTTGGTTTTTTTTTTTTTTTTTTTTTTGTTTTTTTTTTTTTTTTTGTAATCATCAATAGCACTTAAGAGAACAGGGATCCCTGGACAAACTCACAACCACTTTCAGAAAAATGTAAAGTACAGCTAACAGTTTGAACATAAAGAGCATAGGAAACATAAGAAAAGCGTGAGCAGTGCAATCTTGTGATTTACAAATTTAGACTTAGAAATTCTCCTAGGTGGGCTCTAAGGAAAAAAAAATACTGTTTAATCTTGGGCAAATCCCTTTCTGTTGCTGCATCTCAGATTCCTACTTTAAAATAAGAACAACAGGAATCCTTTTTGCCATTCTATGTCTGCTTGGCTTATTTAAATAACATAGTGCCTTGGGCAAAAAAATCAACTCTCACAAGGCTAAATACATGGTACATACCACTAAAAGAGACAGAGGAAAAAAACAAAGATCAAAGTAAACAGTATCACTGCATTCTGATTGGGGCAAGAAAAACACAAACATAAGAAACTCAGGATAAATGACACAGTAGTTTCTGCATTCAACCTGGAAATAACCTTTCCTTTCCATTTAAGTTCCTCTAGTAAGAACAGAACATCGTAATTCTATCTTCTCAGCATTCCTCTGAAACACACCATGGACTGGGGCTCCCCCTGCCCCACTACCATGATAATAGAGCAAAAGAAAGGAAAAGTTGAGACAACCTTCAGGATAACAGCCAGACACAGTCTACAATTCTAAATTTAACATTTTAACATTTTTCATTCCTATAATGTTTACATACAGATGCTTTCATAAAATTAAAAGATCAAACAGTCATTTTAAGTTATCAAAAAGTTATGTAAGTTGATATGCTTATTTTGATCTGTCTCTCCTGTTTTTGTAGTTCTGCAGTTCATAAACCTGTTTTCAAGGTTTTAATCTTTCAACCTATGTCAAAACAAGAATCATTTTTGGTATCTTGGAAAATACTTCAGAGAAACCACATATGTCACATCCCTTTAACAGACATAATTAAATTACAAATAATACACTCCGTAAGAAATACAGGGTTGATGTTTAGGAAATCAGTGAAATTCCGCTGGCATATAAAACAAGCAAAACAACTGCATTGCTGGGTCCTCAGCTACCTCTTTAGCTTCTATTCAGCTCCCTTTATAGTCAATTAAGGAAAACTGGCAGTTTTCATACCTCTCAAGATGGATGAATTGCCTCTCAGCAAGTGCCTATTTCCTTCCAAATTAATGATTACAAAGTTAAAACTAGGCAGGATGAATATCAGAGCATAATACTGAAAGAAGGATGAAGAAAACTAGAGTGAGGGCCATGGAGGAATTTCATTCATCAGTACCAAGCACAGCCCCACATGCATCTTAACAAACATAAGAATGACATGTCCAGGTCTCATCTAGAGAGCACTGCCACCCTCATAGAGAGCATGGTAACATCAAATCCCTCAATGAAATTCACAGAAAAGAATATCAATAATTGCATGCTTGGTGGTAGGAATAGCTAAGACCCTGTCCTAAAGGCAAATGTCTTGAAATTTTCTACCAGAAACTTGAATTCAGCAATTATTAAACAGTGCTAGTATGAGACATTCACACGGATTACACTACATGCACCTCATATTGCACCTCAACATACCAATATGAAATAAATTAACTGGATTAGGTTTTCTCCAGAGCAGAGCTTTTTTTTTTTCTTTTTTTTTTTGAAAGTGATAAATTGCACAGTGTTTAATGTTCGTATTTCTTACAGTACAAACTAATGATTTCAGCCCATAAAACAGCAAACTCGGTGAAACATTTATGATACTGACAGAGGGTCTTAAAACATCTTATAGTGAGCTAGTAATTAGTACAGGCTAAGTTTCCTTAATACAGTAATCTACTGAATATCCAGTGTTTGACAAAAATATCAAGAGCTGCTAGAATGGTTAGTGACTATATGAAGTGCTCATTAATACTATCAAGATTAATAGGTTCTTTCTTAAACATATGAGAAAATGAAAATACAAAATGTTTTCTATCAACAAAAAAAAGCAAGCAAAGTTGCAGACCTAAATAAAATACTACAACTTTCAGGTATTTAGGAACAAGTAAACCCACCTTCTCTTCTAGATTTCCATTACGGTCAAACTGGTGGAGCGATGCCAGATGAGTAACAATCCACAAGCTAAAACTCAGTGGATCTTTACATTGAGTTGTTTCAAAACCAGAACTACTTTCAGAACTACTCGGTCTCTCAAAGATGCTCTTTAGAATTTTGTTCACCAAATTCCAGAAACACTGAAGAAAATGTGAAAGTAAATTGGTAATGTGTTATTAAAGGCTATGTTAACGTTCTCCACTGTTGTGCCAATAATTTCATTTTTACAGAGAACAAGCAATATGACAATTATTTTAAAAAATATTATCAGAGAAAGAGCATGTAAGGTAGCTCCAAGCTTTCTCTATCTTAGGATGCTCTTACTAGTAGAAATCAATGTGAAACAAAAAGATTTGGTCACGAGGAAGAACATGATATGATACCTCACAGGCAAAGTTACCAGCAGCTGGAATGACAATGCACAGACTGAACCCATCAACTTCGTTCTCAAAAGAGAGTAATTAAAGTTCTTTAGTGAAGACTTCATACAACAGATTTTTGAAAAACTCTTAGCCACAGATTAATCTAACAAAGGAAAAGCTAGCAGTAGATGAGAATCAGTCTTGAAGACAGTAAACTGAGGTTCAGATGACTTCTTATAAGTCAGTCTCTTCCAGCACTGATAAATTGATTAGCTTCTTGCGTAGATCCCCATCTATAGCACATTATGCCCCCCTTTCAGCCTGTGTTTATCTTCCCTAATTGTACAGAAGTTTTTTGGGACTTCTTTGCATTTACACTTTACCCACATCAGCTGGGTGAAACTACATTTACAAGCATCAAAAACCAGGTTGCTCTTTTACAGATAGTCAAAGTATAGGTACCAAAGACAGAAACACAGACTAGATTGATCAGTGATTTGACTGATCTTTGTTTTCTAGCACTCAGCAATGAACTGTTATATAACACAAATTGCAAAATAATGATTTTAAAAAGTGGGTAAATGTTTTCTTTTCTACTGCATCCTACTACACAAGGTCCAGTTTGTTTGTTTTCTTTAGCACAACACGAACTCCTTAGCAGTACCTTAAGACACAATGAAACAGCATACTGCAAAACCTAGAGACTTGATGCACATTAAAGAACGTGACCTAAAGCATCACTCTGAGCATGCAGTTCTCAAGGAAAAATGAAGCTTAGTTTTATCATCAGATATGCGAACTAGTGCATTCACAGCAGTCTGGGAACATTTGGCAAATGCACTGCATTTGTAACATGCATGCATATGTAACAGCATTCTTCCATTACCTCTGTTTGAGATCCTTTATTTCTGAAGTCCATCAGCTGAATAAGTAGAACCCACAATTCCTTAATGCAGTTGCAGGGATAATGGTGACTAGTAAGAGCCTCAGAAGGTCTTACCTAAGAGAGAATACACAATATGTATTTTCAAAGAAATGTATTTTCTGAAGTTGCATATTTTCTCTGGTTTTAGTGTGTGGTTTGATTTGGTTTGTTTGTTTATTTTTTGCACTTAAATAACATGGCTACAGTTACAGACTAGAAAGTATATCATTCCACTAACAGCCAAAATATATATTTCATACAATAAAAGACGTTTCTTAATTTTACATACATTATAGACTGTACTGTTTCTAAGTTTCTTCTAAGCCACTTTCAAACTTCATTTACAATAAAGAAAATAAGGATTCTGAGTCCTAAATGAAAACGAATTGCAATAAATACTGATTCATTGTTTGACAGCATGAAAAAGAGAAAAATGATTATATTTTTTTGATGTTACGGGAAAGACAAGAAAGATTTCAAATGACTTAATAGCTATTATTGCTGTTATTTTTAACTGAAAAATCCTTAATGACTAGGCATAATGCTAGTAGAATATGTTTTTGCTGGCATGAAGATGTTAATGCTGCCACATTTCACAAAATCTGCTTTTTGATAGATTTACTGCAAGGCATTCTTTTAATATGCATAAAACAGCATATTTCAAGTCATGTACATTATTTGATTACTATTCCATATTTAACAAAAATCACTCTGATGCATTTCGAATGCAAAGCATTCTTCTTGTGATCTATAAGTTTTACATTCCCTGAATTGTTAAGCAAAATAAGCAAAACAGCTAAAGAAAATGCTAAATGCATGAAAATTCACTCTACATTTCAATATTTTTAAGATCCAACAACACTGTATTTGAAATAATTACAGTACAGACATAACTTTTACTTATTCTGTCTTAGGACTTATGAATCTACTGAGCTGTGTTCAGAGGTAGCGAAACAGCAAGAAAAAACTTTGCTTACATAGTAAGCATTGCTTACATTCATTCAACAGGGACAAAAAGCCATAAACGTTGTAAGAAAAAATTAAGACAGATCAGCTTATACTCAGTTTATTGTCTAACAATCAGTACTCCAAGTAGAATAACAAGCCTACATCCTTCTAAAGAGGGGAACAGCACCTAGAGAGACTTATTCATTTAACTCACCACAGGAGGAAGAAACTGCTGCTATACTTCCCTGACAAACAAAGGGGGCCTAGGATGACCGGCCAACTAATTCCTAGATACTTAAATCAGATATGCTGAAATTGCTCTTTTTGATCCATTCATTTAGAATGGTTCTTGTATGACACTGGCACTTAAACCAATTTCAGTTTTGGCAACCTAACAATGAAAATTAAAAGTTAAATCAAAATACGCAATGCCAATAACAGTAGCAGCGCTATGATAGAGATGCTACAGAAGTGAGAATGCATGACTCGAACCCACACATTCAGACTAAGTATATCATAAATAGTCCCAGCTTCTGTTTCAAGCCTGTATAACATTCTGTAAGTATGCAGAATTTTTATTTATCCTTCACCTCCAAAGTACTTCGAAATAGTTTTAAATACACTTAAATCTAAATAAGAATTCAGATTTATTTAGAAATGTGAAATTTGTTTTTCTCTCTCTAAAGAATCTTGTTTAACCTACCAAATTGTCAGAATGGATTCTAGTGTCAATTTAGGAACCACATGAGGCCAAGACTGAAATATTATAAATGCTTACATTGCTCACATTCCACAGTTGCTACTTAGAGTTTTTCCAGTGCCTGTGTCTCTCCATGCTTCTAGCTAAACATCTATTATGGGAATCCCTCAATAATCTGAATTAATCTTAGGCAAATATTATCTAGAGAACAAACATCAGCTAGACCACTAAAGTCTATCAAAAATTAATTATTTAACTGCTAAATTCCCAAAACTGAAGCAGCCTCAAAAGTGCTCTGGTTGACTCATCAGCAAAAAGATCTCTTCAAAAATAAATTACTGCAGATGCACTCTAAACACTTGGGAATTTTATGGGAATATTAGATACCCAACTTATCAAGCATTTATTCTGCAATTGCTGCAGAAACTTTCACCTACTTTCTTTTCTACAGGCTAGCAGGAACTTTCTGCAAGATGTGCTATATCTGACCAGGATAGAGTATGACTAGTACTAACAAAGCAAAACACTGTACAGAAATTGGATGGACAAAGTTTAAATCAGAATCACAGAATGACCCGGGTTGGAAGGGACCTCAAGGATCATGTAGTTCCAACCCCCCTGCCTAGCAGGGCCACCAAACATACACCTTTACTAGATCAGGTTGCCCAGAGCCCTGTCCAACCTGGTCTTGAACACCTCCAAGGACGGGGCATCCACAACCTCCCTGGGCAGCCTATTCCAGGACCCAACCACTCTCCCAGTAAAGAACTTCCCCCTAATATCCAACCTAAATCTTCCCTCTTTTAACTTAAAACCATTTCCCCTAGTCCTGCTATTATCAGCCCTTTTGAAGAGTTTACTCCTCTCCTGGGAGTAAGTTCCCTTCAGGTATTGAAAGGCTGCAATGAGGTCACCCCGCAACCTTCTCTTCTCCAGGCTGAAATGAGACACTGTTTGGCTCAGGGATAGTCAATACTTTCTCTCGCAAGTTCAGTACCTTGGCAGAAATAGGTATAACCACAAACTGGTTTACTCTTGGGATAATACAGGCGTAGTGCCAAGGAAGCGCTGCTGAGAACAGAATAGACTTCTGGTGATATTATTTCTCTGCCTAATGTACCTCAGGGCACAATGGGCTGAGTATGCCAAGTGGCTTGATGGTATAGCAGTTCAAGATACAAATTTGAAAGTATGAGTATAAAAGATCAGTGCTTATGTCCCTCCTTTCAAGAATACTAACAAATGTTATGAGCTTCACTTGTTTCAAAGCTTATTAATATGCTAGTGAGCTGACACTGTTATCCATTATGGGTCTCAGTTGTGTTTTCAACAGTTTTCACAGAACACCCTGAGCTGGAAGGGACTCAAGGATCAACTCTGGGCTCCACCGAGGACTACCCAAAATTCAAACGTTATATCTGAAAGCAGTCCAGATGCTCCTTGAGCTCCAGCAGCTAGGGGCCATAACCCCTGCTGCAGGCAGCCTGTTCCATGCCCACCATCCACGCTCTGGTGAAGAGCCTTTTCCTAACCCCCAACCTGCTCTTCCCTGACGCTGCTCCATGCCATTCCCTTGGGTCCTAACACCTCACAAGAGCAGAGCTCAGCACTTCTGCTCCCTGTGAGGAGCTGCAGGCTGCCCCTCAGCCTCCTCTGCTCTGGGCTGAACAAATCAAGGCACCTCAGTCACCCCTCATACATCTTGCCCTCCAGAACTTTCAACGTCTTTACAGCCCTCTTCTATATGCTAATAGTTATGTCCTCTTCTAATTGTGAACCCATGCCTGCACACAGTGCTCAAGGTGAGATTGCACAGAACAGAGCAGAGCGGAACAATCCCTTCCCTCACCCAGATGGCAGTGCTGGGCCTGATGGACCTGGGGTACAGGTGACCCCTCCAGCTGCCAAGGCACACTGCTGACTCATATTTAACTTGCCAGCAACCAGAACCCCCAGTTCCCTTTCCACTGGGCTGCTCTCCAGCCTCTTGTTCCCTGGTCTGTATATATATCCAAGTTTGCCCTGTCAGAATTTTGAAGAATATTATATTCATTGCTAGATTATAGAACCAAATGCATATTAGAGAAGGCACCAGCTCAAGAAGGGTTATCCAGCTCAAGTGCAAATTCCACTTTAGAAATTAATCTTGAATAGAACTAGTTCAAGATATGCAGCCCAAGCCTATGAAGATCTGAAGAAAACACTGACATACAACCATCTCCTCTGTTTGTTATGTGGCTCTGTGGAAGTCGGATCAATCTGTCATTTTAAATACCTGACATTTCACAGGCTACTATCAAGCACAACAGAATACAGATACTACTCAAATCTTCCTTTACACCCATTTGTTTGTTCTTTTTGATGGAGAAAGAGGTTGTAGTCATCTGATAATGTAATAAATCAAAACTAATTTTCAAAGGTAAGAGAACTTTCCAGAGAGACAGTTCAAAAGACCAATTTATAAATGCTACTACAGCCATTTTCCCTCCAACCCCATAAACAGCATTACAAAATAAGGAGGACTCCATTTTTCGGGTTTTTGTACCATGAAAACAAATTATACAATTCAGTCCTGCATTCGTATCTCATAAGTGCTGATCTAAAGCAGGCTTCACAATGACACAGTCAAAAAGGATTGCACAGCTCTGTTACTGGCTAATGCTATTGAAACTTTGTAGCCTTCATGTTCCCAAAACAAAGAAAAACACTGCAACTGTAGAATGAAAGAAAAAAGAAGAGTAAGTTTTCCTTTGACAAACATAGAAGAGCTGTAAAAGAAAGATGAGAAACAGAAGCATTGTAGCAAACTGTAGTACAACACTCTGTAAGTGTCCAGTTAGCTTACTGCCATTTTTCTTTGTTCCTGTTGAAAGAATTTGAAAAGATTTTTTTTTTTTTTTTTTTTTTGCATCTATAGCTCTAAACCTTTTAGACTGTGCCATGTTTGGCATTGAACCTGAAACACTGAACTTATGAAATGTGGCACTCACTTCTGCTCCGTACACAGTGCATTTCAATACTTCTCTCTCATTCAACTGCCAGATGGTCATGAATAAATATAACACAATTTGAGCTCTTAACAAATAACACTCTTTAAAACATGGAGATATTAAGCCATACGTAACATTTAAAACTTAGCAGTAAGAAGTCATATATGCAATGGTACAATATCTAATTCAGATGCTTCTGTTGGGAAACATATAACTGTCCATGTTCTATATAAAGGAAATAAGTTACCTTGGTGTACTTCTGGATGGACAAGCTTATTAAATCAGATACAAGATTTTCACAGTGTTTTTCAAATAAACTGATATTGGTTAAATTCTCCCCAGTTAGATTTATGAAATGGTTAGCATATACAACTTGCCCTAAAAAAAAAAAAAAGAAAAAAAAAAAGAAAATTAGCTCTATTTAGTCTAGAATGGATTTTTGTTTCCTAACCTATATATGTTAGAAATGGTTTGCTAAGTTGTATGTATTTTTAATTTACCAACTCATCTAGAAATGCCTGTCCATTATAAATTCAAACTAATTTCTTCACTGCACTCAAGTCTAAAATTATTCCAGTTGATAGTCAAAAGGTTCAGCATTTTCAGCCTTTTATTGGCACAGCTTTTCGGGGAAATTAGGTTTCATTTACCTGCAGGCTCCCCTTTGTTGCACGCCAGTGTGCATGTTCTAAAATCATGACATGTTTTGCAGGTATACAAGTTGATGACAAACAATTCTAGAGAGGTCTAACACTTTCTTTAGGATGTGTTGATGTAAAAAGCTGACATGATCATATTCCAGCTTGAGAATTTGTAGACATCAGAGATAAAACGGCAAAGTTAAGAGGTAGTTAGATCTTATCTTAAAGCCTTCCAAGAGTACAATTCCCTTGCCATCAGCGGAACTGAAGATATGTAGAATGAGTCTGCAGTTTATCCTTAGAAATGCAGGGTAAAACTCTGCATCCAATACCTTGCCATTGGTGTGAAGTTTCCATTCAGCATACTTTACAGAACAAAATGAGAACCTAAAGAATTTAGCAAGGTGCACAGAACACAAGACAGAATAATAAATGCAGACATGCCTTGACTAGTGAATTTTGTTGTTAAAAAGCATGAGCTTTCTTTTACATAAATTAATTACTATATTATTACTCTGAACTTTAACTAGAATTAAATATAGAATTCTGGAAGAGACATAGCCTGCAGCAGTCTGCTCATCTGTTCTCCAAAAGCCCCTCAGAAAAGGAATAACAACATTATCCCAACCAGTTATGAAAGAAATTTGTAAGTTTATAGAATAGCCAATCCATGCACTATCCAGAAATACAGGCATGGAGAAATGACAAAGATGCAGGAAAGCCACGTTGTGACTGTACTCAAGTCAGTCACATCTAAGTGCTCAGTTTTGATATCATTACTTTGCCCAAACATGCAGTGCATTGTCTCCAGACCTTAGTGTTACTCCAACTACTGCAATGCTTACATGGAACTTTTAGATAATATATATAATGAGAAAGTTTTTGTTGCAGCGGGACTGTCTGTAGGAGAACACACATTTACGTCATTTGCTAGCATGGAAATGATCTCTAACATATACAATTTTCACAAAGAAAATCGTAATGTCCTGTATTTTAACAATTCTTCTTCAGCCACCTGAGTGTTTTATGACTGCATTCTATGATTTCTTTTTTTTTTTTAATTTAGTTTCTATGAATATCTTACCAAAATTTTTTCCTCTTTTAAAATTAAAATTATTATTTTTATGTTGGCTGGCTTTATTTTTAAACAAAGACCTCCAAAGGCCTCTTCCTTTGCACAGTAGTGTACTTAGCGTAACATATGATTAGCAACATAAATCCCCCACTCTGGATTTTTTTGTTCTGGTCCATCCATTGAAACATTTCATACATTTGTTTACTGTTCACTGTTATACATGGTGAATCTCTGCAAAATGTTTTTTTATTTGCAACAACAAAAAGTGTCTTGATATTAAGTATATAGTATACAGCAAGAAATAGTTGAAAACAAACTGTATAAATTTTGATAAAAAATAATAACTCCAAATACTATTTTGTTCCATTTGAGCTATATGAAGGAAAAGTTTAATCACAGACTTGTTGCACAATGAAATAAAGATGCAGAGACCAAAGTTTGAAAAGGAAAAACTGTCTTAAACAAATTTTAATTTAGACTATTAAATATAGCTGTGATCAAAAACTACTGAAACTAATAAATTATTCTGGATGAATTAAGACAAGAAATAAAAATAACAACATATACAAGTTAAAAAAAAGCTTCATACTTACTCATCATTTTTTCACTTAGTACATGAAGAATTTCTAGCACTAGCCAATGGATATCCAAATGGAGATGTAGTAAGTGCCACGATGGTGGAAAGATCTGTGATTACAAATACACACATTTATTTACTTGTAATGTTTTTTTAGTGAATTCTGCATGTTGCATCAAGACTTAGTGAAAATGGGCATATATTTTGTGTGCAATAAACATTATTGATATATATGAACAAACTACACATATACACAAGACATTCAATCAAAGGGAAAAGAACAGAACAAATGCCTTCATGACAATTAATCCTATCTCTAGAGACTATCTGTGAATAATTTAATATTACCTAAACCATAAATTAAATACATCTCGATACTTTTGAAGTAAAATATTACGTAGCACGAAGACTGCTAAAATAAAGCATGCTTTTAAAATAATTCCAAAATTTCACTATTCTCTATTCCTTAAAGATTGCTTCAAATTGCTGTTTCTTTCATCAGAAGTTCTACTGACAAGCTAAGTGAACAGAAAGATCCCCACTGCTGCTTCTTGGTGGATCATAGATACAAGTTTATGCAATCTGAAGATTGAAATTCCTTGAAAATTTCTTCTCAAAAGCATTAGTTACTATAAACATAATGCACACACAAATCTTAGAGGTATTTCACATGTGTTTAATACTGTATTACTTCCATGCGTGCACTTTTCTTCTTAATATGCATGACCATTTCCTATTTTAAATTATGCTTCAGATCATATTTTTTTTAAAAAGTGCCTCTCCTACTGGAAGCTCAGAAATTCTAGGCATTATGATGGAATTTTTTAAACATGCTACACTAACTCAAGCCTACTTATTTACCTATATTACTGATTGTATATTGCAGGAAGAATTCTAAAAACTATAAAACAAAAATAAATTCTAAAACACAACAGAAAATCCAAAGCTCATTAGCTGTGCTGGCCAAGAAAGGAATGGCACTGAGCTTGTAATGTGAGAAATGAAGAAAAATTTCAGTAATATTCTGAAGAAAGATTACTTCCTATTGAGACAAGATTCATCAAACTGAATGCGTACTCTTACAAAAGAAATGTATAACTATAAAAGCCATCAACCTTTCCTTGATGTTGAATGGTAAACGCTGCCAGGACATTACTAGGGAGCTCACAAAGGTGACCAATGTGCAGGGTCAAAGAATGAAGCTCTTCCACCAACACTGATGGGAACTGTGCTTCTAGTTCCTCATATGAGGGCAGTACACCATCATTTTCCATTTTAGAGGGCTCTAGATACCTGAACAAACACACAGAAATACAATGAGAA
Organism: Perdix hodgsoniae; assembly: GCA_035772895.1. Classification (NCBI taxonomy): domain Eukaryota; kingdom Metazoa; phylum Chordata; class Aves; order Galliformes; family Phasianidae; genus Perdix; species Perdix hodgsoniae. The sequence goes on along the minus strand of JAPSGF010000079.1, from coordinate 2,511,918 downwards.
TATGGATAAGGAACAGCTACACAAAGTTTAGAACATAAGTAAATAGTGCACAAGTCTCACCTGAAGATGAAAACTTTCACATAACGCAAGAAGTCTATACATAGACGTCTGATGTTCTCTGCTTCTGAGTGCAAGTTGGCAGCTTGACCTAAAGTAAAAGAGATCAATAGCTTAAAGCAGATGTGCTCACACTGTGACACAGATATCATGCATTCCCTACAGTAATGAAACTAGACCACTGAAACACCACTTTTCTGAAGTCAAATTGGTAATTGTCTGGTAACAAACAGCCACTTTCAAATGCCATCTTGCCAAATGCAATCTTGCCAGACTAATCCATTCTTTTTCTTATTACCACAGTACCCCAGATATAAAGAAAAAAAATAAAAAACATTACATACAATCCCTCAGGATAGGTGGCAGACATAAGCAATTAATGCTAGAAGAAATCTCTCAGCCTTACAGCCCTACTTGATATCTGCTTCCAAAAGACCTTCTAAAAATGTATCACACAATTCAACAGCATATTTTTCTCTTGGGGAAACTCACAAGTAGATGAACTTTTTAGAAACTAACTTCCTAACTTCTCTTCCTGGGAAGCAACCCACCAATGAATAGTGCCCTAAGATTTACAAAGCTAACAATCTTTCATTCACTATCACATATCCCTCATTTCACTTGCAGCTTTGTATACATTTATCTAGTTATTGTGGCTGTCTCACTTTGTCTTCCTTCTCTCCCTTTTTCCCCACATCTTGTTTTGTAGCTTCCCGCTTAGAGAAAGATAAAACTTAGTGCATGCCAAGTTAAATGCAGACATTTAAATACCTAATAATATATATACACTAACACCTAGCATTCAGTCAGCTGGAAACATCATGCCTGATTAAGGATGAGGTGACCATTGGTAGGAGCACAACAAATGGAAACAGCAAATAGGTTTGAGCAGACTCCAGTGAAAAGTGTAAAGTACTAGAGAATAAGCATGGTAGAAACTCTGCCACATTTTGCACCGTCCAGGGAAACACAGTCACCTTGGTATTCTCAGCATCTGTACTGAGGAGACATTGCAGACAGTGCATTTCTGAGTAATTACTCAACTTCTCAACTTCCTACATAATTCAGCCTCCAAACTTATTTATAAGCCTAAGGCTGCAATAAACCTTCCGAAATATACTGCAACTCATGCCTTAGTATTTAATTCAAACAAAGTGTTTTGTAGCAATCCCATTTCATTAATCCTACTGCCAAGATAAATTTGTAAATAACTCTAAACATCTGTGAATTACTCTAAACTAAGCTTTTAAAATGTACTAATTAACTTTTTAAAATGTAAGCCGAAAGAACACTGGAAAAAGTCTCAAATCACTACCTTTATAACTAAAATAGTAACTAGTATGTTTTTGATGCAAGTTTCAATTTCCGATTAATTGTGTTAACAGTTTCACTAAATCCTAACACAGGACTGACATCTTAGTTCAAGTCAAATTAATACAAAATTCCCCACAGCAGTCAGTGAGGTCAAGATCGACCTTTCTAAACAAGCAGAGCTGGTTCCAAATGACTCACACCATTTCCGCATTGCTACATCAAGTATCCATTTTCACATCACCATATATCACTTGGTTGACTACATTTGTACACTTACTGCAATTTATGCTGGTTATGTGTTGCTCTGTGGCACACTGTGAGTCCTCAGTAAAGAATTGAAACACAAATGTGATAATACATTTCTATAATGAGAAAGCAGTCAAATATTTACCCCTGCTTCAAATGAAATGTGTTCAACTTACCAAAGTCAGAAGAATTCATTTCTGTTAGGTCCTCCAGTTTGTATATTTGTTGCCTAATCAAAAGGATAAAAAGGTTTACAATATTTGTTTGAAGTTATCTGACTACATTTTAGCAAGGTTTTAAATAGAACAAAGTATTCCTTGCTTTGCATTTCTGAAAAACTTACACAAATGTAACCTGGGAGATGGTATTAGTGGAAGACTACAAACACATCTAAATACACAGGAATGAGTACTGACAGTTTTTCCTTCTTTTTAAAACCATTACATACAGTAACAAGAAATAAAAATTAACCAAATAGCAGGGAAAAGGAAACAAAAACACACAAAAATCCTAAAGCCATTCCCTGTAAATATCATTCAGCTTTATATTTGTTCACAGGATAAAACCAGAAAGTTGGCCCCAGTGCCAAACATTCTATGTACAAAATCAATTAACGTGCACAAGCACTATAAAATTCTGCAAGCAGTTTTTCCTTCTTCCTTCCCAGAGTGGTCTACTGTTTAACTTAACCACAAAGGATTAACAGTCACAGTTACAGCAGAGTACGAGCATGTCTAGAAAAAAATCTCAATTCAGTTTTGGAGGGTGGAAAGAGTGTATTTTTAAAAGAAGTCACTACTAAATACTACAGCAAATGAAAATAAAGAAAAAAAAGGTAGGTAAGTACTCCATCATATTCTGCAGCAACTGTTATTTTCAAGTGGTCTTCAAGTATTGTCTCCAGAAAGATAACCCAATACACAAAAAGCAGAAAAGCATAAGACAGACTACAAAAGAAAAAGTTGCATAAATTGAGAGAGGAACTGTCTGACCCCATTTCTTACACAGTTAGAACCGCAAATACTGAGAGATTCAAGAACAGTAGAACTGAAACCAACGCAGATCAAACATCCTTGAGAACTAAACTGTATGGAAATATTAGGAACTACCCACAAGGATCCAAATATTTAGGTTGTAACCTGCATATTAACTATCACAAATGAAGCATGACAAGCATAACAAAGATGTCACAACCTAAATAAGGAATTCTAATTCCACTTTGCATTTGTATCTCCAAGATTGGTGCTTGTTAACTGTTAATCTTGTGACTCACATCTTCATTCACGTGAAAAAAAAAAAATCCACAGGTAGGAATTTTTTTTACTGCATAAATATTGTTTTTAACTTGTAGTTATGCTCTATTACATAATTATGTATTAATTCTATAAAAATGTTAACTAGCAATCTTCAATATTGTGAACACTTAAGAAAAAATTACTGAGTTGCCACTAGTTTGGATTTTAACATTGAGTTGCCACTAGTTTGGATTTTAACATTGATATTATCAGCACTGTTGAACTGTTCCCAGCCACCTTGTTTTCAAGAATCAGCATAACTTGTATCTCCCATATATGATCACGACATTAGAAAACGGAGCTTTCCTACTTTCAGTTGTCAAATGGTCTATAAATGAAAGCATACCATTTTATAACTGCAAAAAATCAACTGAAAGATAGAATATCTTTGCAGAGAGACTTGTCACATCAAAAGACAGCTTAGCAACCAAATTCTTATAGCAAAGAGTTAGCTGAAATCCATTACTGCTACCAGCTCAGTACCTTTTAAAACATGAACAGCTTGAATAAATTAAGGCATAATATATTTTACTGTTTTTTTTTAACATTAATCTCTATTACAATTCAAAAGTAACTACAAAGGGGTTTATATTACAAAGAAAAAATTATTTCATTCAAGAGATTAACTATATCGCTGTCTCACTGCGAAGTAATGTTAAGTCAACAAATAGTTACTGCACAGATCAGATTGGATGCTAGGCAGAACATGGTGTTACTTATAACTAAGTTATGCTAACTGCTTTGTTATGACTTTTTAAGCCACAGTGAAGAAGAATCCTGTGCCAAATGAGCAAAGCTAATTAATACACCTCCTGTCATCTATGCCATCATGTTTCAATAGCCAGACTTCATAAATGACGTTTCACATGATGCTCTTGGACATACTCTAGAGGGATGGAAAAATCTACAATTAAGGAAATGGTGAAATATATCACAAGTTCGTAGAATCATGGAAAAGCCTCTTCCATCCATCCTCTCTGTGTGCTGTATATCCTGAGGATTATCAGTAGGCAAGGATGATTATTGGTAATCTGTGTATTTGCACTGACTAAATATCTGCACTGAATTAATCAAACACTGAGTAATTGTATCTGAAGAGACTGCTGAAGCTACTCTAATCCTAACAACTGAAGAAAGTGCTGCATAGAGTATTTTAAATATTTAACTCATAACCCTCACTTTTTCTTTTGCACTAAAAAAGGACTTCCAAGTCTTCAAAAGATAACAATTATATGGGTAGGTGCAATCTTATTCAAGGAAAGCTTACAGTTTACTCATATACTGTTGAACCATAGAATGGCTTGGGTTCAAGGAACCTTAAAGATCACCTAGTTCTAATTCCCTTGTCACAGAAGCTGGGTTGTCAACTGCTAAGCTAGAGTCTTCTAAACAGAACATAACACCATTGTAATACATATCTATCAGTCTTTACCTGGTGACAGCTAAGATGTGCTCCACATTGCTTAGAAACTTATTAATAAAAGTCATATAATACTACAATTATCCGACACAAAATTTACATCTTCCGTTACTCCGTCATGTACCACTATGATTCTATGAAGTTTCCATACAAGGAAGACTAAAAGCTGATGCCAGATGCATTACATGGCCCACAGTCTATTATGTTTTTACTATCAAAAACTTGAAGTTTGTTTCATTGTTAGAATAATTCGCTATAATTATAGAATTGGAGTAATCATAAAATACACTAACAACATACCTAAGTAATCCAAAGAGAAGTCCACAGGACTCAACTAAAGCAGTTTCAGTAACCCACTGAAAGCCAAACATTTCTACTGCATCTTCTTCATAGTCATTTGGAGAAGGATCCAGTCTCAGCAAAACCCTGTAAGACAGATCCAGTATTCCTCAGTAATAACATAAATAAATCTACAGCACTGATTTTTATAAATGTAACAACAATATCTATACTAGAGATAGGAAGGTGTAGAAGTGCTCTCAAGAGACCATTATACCTTTTATAGCAATATAGTACATATAAAATACGACAAGTTTTAGTTTCAGTGCTATAAAAACATGTACTGTGCTCTATAGCTAGTCCATTTTGGAGAAAAAGGAAAATGAACACATTACAGGGGGCCAACCTGAGGCATAACATACAAACTGTCCTTAACAAATCACAGAATCACAGAGTGGCCGGGGTTGGAAAGGAGCTCAAGGATCTTGAATCTCCAACCCCCTCCACACACAGGGCCACCAACAGCTCCATTTAATACTAGACCAGGCTGCCCAGGGCCCCATCCAATCTGGCCTTGCACACCTCCAGGGACAGGGCATCCGCAACCTCTCTGGGCAGCCTGTTCCAGCACCTCACCACTCTCTGTAAAGAACTTCCCCCTGATGTCCAACCTATATCTCCCCACTCTCAACTTAAAGCCATTTCCCCTTGTCCTGCAGTTATCAGCCCTTTCAAAGAGTTGATTCCCCCCCTGATTGTAACAAAAGACACCAGGACATTAGATAACACACATCACTCTAAGCTTATGCTTCAAATCTGTCTCAGGACTAATAACCAGCTACAGGGTATACATTTTTCCTGAAATATGTTCTCAGTAGACCAATTGTGTAAATATAGAAATATTTCACTAGTGCACTTCAAGATTGCGTAAAAGCTACAGCAAATCATTCAATAAAGCCAACAAAGAGAATTTTCCCTCAAACTTTCGTAAAATAATTCAACGGAATTCAATAAAATTTAAGAAATATGTCTATTTTAAAAACAAAGTAAGTATTCTGGGCAAACACTTGGTTCTCATCACATTATAACCAAATTTATTTCATGCCTGAACTATGCACTATTCCCAGTACAGTTCCCAATCACAGACAAAAAGAACATCTGTTGAATAATTGAGTCAGTCTCCCACAACATCTGTAGCTCACTTGGTAACTGTCTAAACATTGTTCTGTTTTGAAGCCCGCAGCAATTAAATCAAGTTATTCCTGATCTAGGTAATGAAGACAGAGGAGTCTCTCACATGCAAGCTTTTTCAGTAGTTTACAATCCAAGTAGATGAGGTGAATAAAGGATAGAACAGAATTATCATAACCACAGTGACTTGGTGAACCTGTACAAGTCCCTGAGTGCGTTTTCATATGAAATTGTTTCTATCATGGAATGCATTCTTTATCACTGTGGAATCTACTACTGACACATTCACAAAGACACAGGTTCCCACATTCATGTACTTGACATAAATGTGGATGAACATACCCTGATCCACTAAAAATAAGAGTAATAAGGTAGGGATTGGCGGTTTAAATCCTGTTTAAGAATTTACAGAAAAGCTCGCAGAAAGTTAAAAAAAACAATAAAAGTACAAAGGTGGGTTCAAAAATATATAAACAAAGTAGGAAAGAAAAATCATGTTTGCACAAAAAGCAAACCAATCCCTGCAGGATCAGCACATAACAGAAAACTAAAGGAAGATCACAAAGAGAGAGAAGGTATTATCTAAAGCAATGTTTTAGAATATCACATAAAAAAAAAAACCACCTTATTATGCACATGACTTCTGAACCTTAAATCCAGAAGGAATACAAAGTTAGAGCTCCGAGAAAGAGGCTCTGGAAAGCTGAGCAAAGCAGATTTGCTTCTGTCTTACGGAAAACAAAAAGGACAGCACCTAGGAGAGCATAAAGTTGGAAAAAGCAATGCTGCAATTTTCCCCAAAACTTAAGGGGTCTCAGATGTTGTTACCCAAGCCAATTTTGAAGTGTCATATTAAAACTCTTTAAGACAAGTCTGTGTAGGGTCCTTTACTGCATCTTCAAATCAGTTCACAGAGATAGAAGCTGGACCCAGAACTCTGATCAAAGAAGAACATCATCAGAATTGTCCTCCTTTGTCTGGTAGACCACAAAGCTGATATCAAGATCATAAGAGCTCAAGAATAAACTCATTTGGAAATGTTGTCAGCATTTAGAGGTACAAAACAATAGTGGAAAGAATGTCTTGAAAACGTATATTTGAAACTCTAAAAAAAAAAAAAAAAAAAAAAAAGCACCAACATACCTTTTAAGAGACCCACTTGCTAAGTAAGATTCTGCAGAGAAGCTTCTCCCTCCATTCTGGTTGTCAAAAATGCAGGAAAAACAAGGAGGATTTGACTTCTCATTCTCCACCTCCATTGCTATCTGCAGGCTGTCACTGAGAAGTGGAGGTGTGAAGGAATCCATAAAGTCATCATCTACTGTTTCCATCTAATCCAGAAAATATACAGATAATTAACAACTAAAATAAAAAACTTCAGCATTTCTTCAAATATTTTTTTCATTGTTACAGCTCTTCATAACGCACCAGCTCCAATGAGGACAATATTAGCCTAACTGCAATACTAAGCTGAGAGACACCACCAAAAAGGAAATTATGGTCCCATTCCCTGTCACATAATTCTGTTTTGTGCAACTTCATCTTCCAGAATCAAAACAGGTTCAGCAAGTTATATAATCAAAAAGCTAATCCTACAAAAAAGTACATCTGTTTTGTACAGTTTCAGTAAATTATCACAGAGATGTATAATAATTGGACTTGGAAGGAACCCTTCTTAGTCATGTAGTACAAATCCCCTGCAATGAACATCTGCAGGTAGATGAGGGTGCTCACAGCCCCCTCCAACGTGACCTTGAACACCTTCAAGGACAGGACTTCCAAAACCTCTCTAAGCAACCTGTTCCAGCGCCTCACCACCTTTATTGTAAAAACCATTTTTCTTATACCCAATCTAAACTGACTTGTCACAAAGTTGCATTAGCACTAAGGTAAAAGAAATGGCAGAAATGAAATGCAAGCTGTTCTGCAACCAGAGTAACTGCAGTATGAAATGCCTGCCCATGGCAGGGAGCTGGGTGGAACTACACAACCTATAAAGGTCTCCTCCAACACAAGCCATGCTATGAAAACACATCCTGTATTACAAGCTCCCAGTTGGTCATGACTTAAAGCAATACTGCAGCTCGAGTTCTTTCTGAGAAGCACCAAATATACCTCAGGTGATAATTATCTAAAATGCTGAAGTCCTAGAAGTTTATAAGATTACTCTAGGGCTGATTCTGATACAGCTGAATTTGAGTTCACATAAAAGTTCCAACTTCTCCTTTTGCTTTTATTTCTTCTCAGGATTCCCGAGAACGAAGATCACATCCCAGTAAAGTTCACCACATACTTAACCCTCATGAACTAACGTTTTATATGAGACGCTGAAACAGCAGAACTTGGCAACAAGTGCGGCTGAGTCCCACAGTAATAATAAGTACACAATGTAAGTAAGAGCACTAACAATCGACAGGACGCCTTCAGCAACACTGTTTAATGCAGGCGCATAGGCGTGACAGCACAACACGGTAGAAGCACGCAGGTAAAGGCAACGCTCCGCGTCGGCTTCATTAAATAAGGCACAGCAACACTCGCCGTCGCTTCAACTCAACGAAAGCCTGCTCGATTCAAGGCATTCAAACCGCCCCAAGCCCCGCACTCGGCCTCCTCCCCTCCCCGCGACGGCGAGTTCCCGCCGCGCCTGCCCACGGGCCTTCCCGCCAAGGCCCACAACGACACCGAGCGGAGTGAGGCGACAGCTGCGCCACTCATGGAAAAGCAGGGCGGGAAAGCAGAAGCGGAAAGGAAGAGAAGAGTGGAGCCGCCCGGTACCTGCGGGCCACAGGAGCTGCCCGCCACCGCCGCCGCTCCTCCTCTTCCGCGCACTTTTCCGTGCGTCCCGCGCGCCGCCGCCAGCTCAGCACTGCGCAGGCGCCGCGCTGCCGATTGGCCGCCGGCCGCTCCTCCTCCTTCTTCCCCTCTTCCCGCCCCGCTGCCCGGCTCTCCTGTGCCCGGACCGGCGCCCGCCCGCCTCCTGTCCCGCCCTGGGGTGAAGCACCGCCCGTGAGGCGGCTCCTGGCGGCGGTGGGCCGGTCCTGTTCCCTCTGGCTGCGCGTACGGTCCGCCGTCGTCCTCAGCGCAGCGCTCGAGCCTCGCCGTGCGCTGCTCCCTCCTGGCTGCTCCCGGTTCTGCCCCTCGTTCCCCTGTGCCCCTTCTCCTCTTGCTCAGTGCTGCACCGTGCTTTCCCTCTGCTTCCCGTTGTCACCTGAGCCCGTTACAGTGCCAATGTACTCCTTGCTCACCTGCTTCCTTGGAGTTTTATAGCAGCCCCTTACCACAGCCCTGCTGCTGTCGGTTGCGCTCTCACAGTTCCCATCCCAAAAGTCTATTGCTCTTACTGCTTTGCTAGGCATACCCAGCCTGGGCAGCCACCACCAATTGATTCTGGCCACATCTCAACTTCTAGTAAACCCCTGAAGCACACTGCTGCTCCTAAATCTTCCTGCTTTTGTTGTTGTTGTTTTCCACTATCTATCTTTTTCTGGTTTCCTTGAGTCTAGCTTATCCTGGGCTACCCTGTGCCAGAACCTCATTTTCCATCTCTGCCACCTCACCCATTCTAGCAGCCCCAGGCAAGAAGTCCTACTCATGCCCCTGTCCTTCCTCCTCTAGTGGTCAGGTGCTGCTCACAACTGCGGGCACGCTGCTCTCCCCAAGCACAGGATTTAGTCTGTAGTGTATCGGGAATGCAAGCAGGGCATTGGCTGGTCTCACTGCCTCAGAAGTCTTCATTGGCTGTGACAGTCAGCACAGCGCAGGGGCCGGGGAGAAAGTTCTAAAGCTGTGCCTAGCATAAACTTAGTTTAAAATATAGTGTCGTTTGTCAGAGACTAAGTAGAGTCCTGGACTTGGTGGCTTCTGGGTCTTCCCTTCAATGATGATTACGCTACTTTGGATTGTCTTGATTCCATTTCATTTTAAACTGCCCTTCCAGTTTTGCTTTTGTTTGTGTGTGTGTGTATAAATTTTCAGCAGTGCATGAAAGTTTTGTTCGTAACCAGAAAGTTGCTATAAAAAGTTTTGCTGTGAGTGCTGCAGCTTGCTGTGGAAACTCCTGCCCTTAAAAACGCTTCATTTGCTCTTGTGTATGCAAGAATCCCTCATTTCCTCCACTAAATTCCCGTCTAATTGAAAAAACAGTACATCATGGTTAAATAAAACTGTACCCAGGATAACCCTGATTTCCATATGCAGATTTATCTGCGCTGACAGCCCCCTCTCCCTCTCAGCATTTCCTCTCTCTCCTCTCTCTCTGCCTCCTTCTCTCTCTTTCTCTCCCTCTCCCTCTCTTTTTGTCTCTCTTTATGTCTATTGCATTGTGTCTGAATAATTTTCAGGCCCTTTTTTTCCTTCCTTCACATATGCACACGCTGAAAGAACTAGACAAAGATGCAAGGTGTTTGCTTGTTTGCTGCAATCCATGTCTCTAGGGAAAAAAAAAAAAAAAAAAAAAAAGCAGCTCATGATTACAATGGCACTTTTCTTTTTTCTTTTTTTTTTTTTTTTTCCCCACCTGAGCTCAATGATTAAACTTCCCCAGGATGGGGAAGAAATAAGAGGTGGAATTGAAATAGGGATGAGGAAAATACCATTGCAGCAGCTGCAGCTAGTGGTGTTTGCTGCCAGATGTGTGGAGGTTCCCGGGGTCCTGGACACTAAGTGGATGCATAAAAATATTTGGAGACAAAAGCTGCATCCTCAGTGATCATTTTCTGTACTTAACATGGCAGCGAGCACCGTGTGGAGAAATCAACGAGCTGGATGTTGAGCTGGACTTTCCTCCTTTCTAGGATGAAAGGATGTGATCTATCCCGTGCCAAAAGGGACCTGAGGTAAGAGAGCTGATCCAGCTCTTGCTTTTTCATTTTATGTCTTTAGCATCTTTTTTTGAAACAGTGTATGTATGGATGTCTGTATATTTGTGTATTTGGTTTCTAGTCGGTAAGTGGTGTGGTCTTTTTGTTTTTGCTTCTTTTTTCTTTCCTCCTCTCTTCACATCAACCTGGAGAAAGTTAATTCACAATGTATATTCAGAGCTCGTTCAGGGGCATCATTTTATGGGATTATTTTTAACACATTTTCATTTCCAAAGAAGACATCAGCAGTGACATCATGGTCGACTGCTGATATTTGCAAAGTCTTTTAAAAAAGACAGTAACTTTGCGATATAAATTGTGCTCTGTTTTTCAGTTGCATTCTAAATATTGTAAGTCTTATTAAAGTGATAGTGAGATTTTTTTTTTGTTATTATTTCTAGCACAGAAGCGATGAATGCTGCATAATTAAGTACAGTATTTAATTTGGCTGTTGTGAAGCAAAAGAATAAGGTAATAATTTTTATTGTACTAATCAGACTCAAGATGTTCTCTGTGTTAATTGGGTTAAAAAAATTGCAGTACTTATTAGAAATTCTAATTTCACAATGCAGCACTGACAATAAGCTCAGCCAGTGAATTATTCACATCTTTAATTTGCTCTCTTAATGACAGTGTTCTGTAATCAGAGTGCAGAGACTGCTTCCTATGCATTATGTATGATGTTCAGGACTTAAATGCAGGACATTATGAAGCCTCTCAGTGGCTCAGTAATTAGTTTTCCACAAGACAGGGCTTAGATATTCACAGATAAAAGTCTACAGTTGAGATAATGTTAAGGTGGTGACTCATGCTAACAAAAGCAGGGAAGTTCAAATTTAACTACTCTCCATTCTCCCTTATTGTGCAGGGGGAGGGGAAGAAAGTCTCCAAAACTAACCCTTCGCGGTGAGTACACTACAGGCTGCCCAAGGGGCAAACTGCTGCTTTATTTAAGTCTTTTTGGTAACTTTTCTTATAGGAAGTTGGAGGGGGAGTCGTGCTTTGTGCATCTTTTTAAATGTTGTGAAAAGGGCAATCACGTACCCACCCAGAGAGCAGATTGTCTATAGCAGAGATCCCATGTATGTTAAAGACATTGGTTGTATCTGAAGCACAGACGTTTGTAACTTCTGTCAGTTAATGACGTTTTGAATGGGAGCTACTTTGTTAGGTGTAGAAACTTTGCGACACCTGATGCTTGCTGTTTTGCTGCTGTACCATTTTTGGTTAGCATGGTCTATGTTGTATATTTCACTTTACAAAGCGTGTTTATCAAACAGTTCAATTCTCCCCACCCAAAGCATAATGTATAATGCAAGTTTGTTTGGTTGTTTTTTTTTCCTCTTATCATTTTCTTGGTGTTACGTCAGATGATTTAAACGTAAGGAATTTGTTGAAATTAAATTAGAGAATGTTAGTTTTTCATGTTTAGTGGCTTGTCAGGCTGGTAGCTGTACATCTGTCCTGAGTTCTTGTGTTTGAAGCATAAACTGTTATTGGAAACAGAACAGATGAACTAGGGAAGCTTATTCAATTATTTTGTGATAACTCTACAAAAACTACTCTGAAGTAAACATTTGCTAATGAGGTATTTACAGGATTGTCACTCTAATTATTAACAATGATCTACCATTAAAGGTCTTAGACTTCAAAAAACAAAAACAAAAACAAAAAAACAAAAAAAAAAAAACAAAAAAAAACAACCAAAGGAAGCCAAACAACATCAACATCAAAAGTAACACAAAAGATAGTAAAGTACAGATAAAGGATTAAGAATGTTGGGTACACTTAGAATTTTCTAGGTAAACAACATGAAGCTAATTCCTTTTGAATTTTTCCATTAAGGACTACATCTGGAATTCTGTGTCAGCTGTTGCTAGTGTTGCCTGGTTTAAAGGCCTTGGAACCAATTGGCGAGACTGCTTTTTGCAAGTGAAATCCTATATACTGTGACTGGATTTGACATTATGTTTATATATAGCCCAATCCTGAAAATAATTATTATTAAACTATTAAATAAGGAAGTTGCAGACTAAATCAGTGTAGCTAGGTCATACATAACTAGATGTTTGCATGAGAAACCAAATTATCATCTGCATGAAGAAATTGACTTGAGTCTTTTGCAGAGTGTGACTTTCATTCCAAGTCAGTATTCCTTATCAGATTGTACTGATGTATGGTATTGGTATCATACAGCTCATTCTTTCTTCAAAGCCAAGATCAATGAAGTTTGTTTCAATGGGTGCTTGCTGACTGTTCTTAAAGATTTGTTGTAATTACTTATTGAAATAATCTATTTCAGTGTTTCACTAACCTTGCCGTTAAAATGTTTTTCCTGATTTCTGACAGAAGCCTGGTTTGCTGAACATTCTTTAGCCCGTTATTTTTTTGCACTGGGGTTGCAAGGAACTTATTTTGCTTCCTGTAGGAAACTTTCCTATTGAAGCTCCTTTATCATGTTCTAATTGTTTTCATAATCATAGACTCATAGAATTACTCAGGTTGGAAGGGATCTCAAAGATCATCTCTCAAACCATCCCAACTTGTTCTTTTCTTATTTAGAAAAAGAAAATCTTAGGGTTGTTTTGTTTTCTGGCACTTTGGAGCATTAATTCTTGATACTTTCATCTGAGCTCTTCCTATTTCTTCTTTTTAAATGCACTGCTCCAAACTCAGGCATGGTGTTCCAGCTGTCATATTAATAATTTCTACATTTTCATTTAAACAAAGGTAACTTTCTCACTTTTGTTTTTGAGGAAGTATTAACAGTAAGACTTCGATCTTACAAGTGTAATGATATCTGTTAATCCAAGTGACAGTCTAGAACAATATGAAAAGATGCAGTATGTGTTTCAGTGAGTTTTTAGTTCAAAAGTTTATGTTCCAGCAGTATGTTGTATCTGTTAGCCTTAACTCTCATGATGAGTACCTTGTTATAACTTGATCATATCCAGATGTGAACCATCATACTTAAAAGAATACCTGGAAGGTTAAATCCTCTATGTATTGTTTCAAGGTTTAGAAGAACTGTCAGAGTGACAAAACATTAGCACTCTAAACTGTTCTTAAAGCATCTTGGTGGTCAAAAGAAGTTAAAAGCTTAACTTTTCCACATATTTGCCTTGGATTTCCCATTTTGGCACTGGACAATCACAATTCGTGGCAATAAAGGGTGAGAAAAGGTATTTATGGGAGTGGCAAGATAATCGGTGGCAACTGGAAATTGAGGTCCAGATTTAACTGTGCAGTAAAGATGAATGTTACGTTCTAGATATAAAAAAAAAAAAAAAAAGAGAGAGAGAGAATTAGCCCATTCTAACTAGCTTAGCAAAATGTAGTTCTACATCTGAACTATGTATCTAAAAGAGCAAACTGTGGTATACTCAGTTATGGTAAAGATTAATTTATTTTTAGTTTATATATGCTTAAATTGCTGTGGAATGGGAGAACAACATTTCCAAAGCAACAGTGGGAGATGTTGAAAAATTAAAGATGACATGATGTTTACAGGAGATCAGCTTTAATGTAATCTGATCATGAAGACATAGTGGCTACCAAAGAAATGTGATTACACAGGTATCTAATTCATATGTGCATTTACTTCCAACGTTTAGGAATATTGCAAGCCTTTTTGGAGAGATGTAATTTATATTTATTTATCTATTCTTATATTAAAAAGATGAGAAAACATTTTTAACTCAGTGTAATTTTAATTAAAAAAAAGTTAGGAAGCCCATAATACATAGATCACTCCAAAAGTAATGCCTCCTATTTATTTCCTTGGAAACTACAACAGATATAAAGAGCACAATAAAGCTATTTGATAGAGAAAGTTGGCAGCTACAAAACAGCATTTTTCAACATAGTCACCATCAATAGCTATGCATTTTCTCCAGTGATGAACAAGAGTGCACATGCCATGCTTATATAGATTTAGAGTCTAGCACTGTTTTGCAGGAGAAAAAATTTCTTCTTCTCTGGCCTGAAGTTGGAAACTTAAGTCTTCAAGTTAATCAGTACTGCAATCTAGCAGTCAGAGTGAGTGATTGGTTTGTCTAAATTCCAGGAGATCCAGAAGAATAACCATTTTCCTATTCCAAAAAGACAATGCATGTCTCTTTATCTGCTGAGGGCTGAAACCTGCTCTCTGATGGGGAATTCATATATCGTTAATTCATGGACTGCCATTTTGACTCTGGCTTGTAGTAGTGATACTACATCTTGTCACCAATGAGAATGTGATCCAGGACACTGTCACCCTTCAGCCTCATATTGGTTCAACTGGTGTGTGCATTTGTAGGATCCACCTAGCACAAACTTCGCTATAGTCCAACACTGCCACCATCATTTCCAATGCATTGAAGCTGATATGGATCTTCATACGCAGTTCTCTGGTCATAATCCAGGTGATACGCTCACTGTATCATAACAGATCTGCACGGCTTGTCTTTCATATCACAGTCACTGCTGCTGAAATGCGCTACCCACCTCCTCTCTGTGCTTACATCCACTGTTTGGTATCTATAAATGCTGAGTAAGCATTACTGAATGTCAGTGGGAGCAATTGTTTCTACATAGAGGAATTCACCGATACATCTTTCATTCTTATGCATTTCCATGTAGGATGTCACTGTATCAGACTGCTCCTTTGCTGCCATATGTCACACGGCAACCAAGCATATTGTAATATTGGTGGGAAGGTACGACATCTACTGCCATACAGCCAACATCTGATTCTGGCGTTGTGGGACATCATGATAAAATAATAGGCATTGCTTTTGCAGTGGTCCTCATGTATTTAAAGATGTGCTGTTTTATGGTATTATTTATCTTGCTTCATGCTCAAGTACCATAATAACATTAGGTTCTGAAGTTGTAGGATGACTTAAGTATTTCCGAATTTCTTCTCTTAGTCTAGCCTAATAATGCATTCCTTTCAAACTCATCATCTTCATGAAAAACAATGGGAGTATTACATTGTAGAAACAATAATGGATACATATGCCAGGGTGTCTCTTG
Organism: Perdix hodgsoniae; assembly: GCA_035772895.1. Lineage (NCBI taxonomy): Eukaryota > Metazoa > Chordata > Aves > Galliformes > Phasianidae > Perdix > Perdix hodgsoniae. The sequence continues at coordinate 2,496,238 of JAPSGF010000079.1, read as the reverse complement.
AGTCACTGTTTTAACTTGAATGACAAATGAGGCTAACTGAAAGAAACAAGTAATCAGAGTAGATAGAATGAAAATTGCTGAGAATATTTTTAATTCCAAACTTATTTGTTTCTCTACTATAAGAGGATGAAATGGCAGTAATCAAAATTTCTGATAGTAATCCCAAATGCATGTACGTTTACCAATATTTTCCAGGAAATGTTTCACAACAAGATCGTTTGTTTTCTATTCAGTAAAATTCCATATAATTGACTCAGTTTTAAGGATGCCAACCTAGATATAAGCCCATGTTTAGATTTTATAAAGTACAATAGTGATAAATATTCATACTATAAACTCAGTTTGGGCTTTTTGTGTGTGTGAAGTTGAACTAGAAATAGCATAATGTACCGTGTGCATTCAAATACTCAGTCTTCTATAAAATGTAAATCCATAAAATATTACAGTCCCTACCTACATTTGTCAAAGGCCAGAAAAAAAATAGTAGCAAGGATTCTTAATGCTGCACAAACCGTCTTGCTACTTCAAACCAGCTTCTGTTCTGTTTTGTCATCTGTACATTCCTTCTGTACTCTGTGTTCTCTGCAACCTGCTCTCATGCTAGAAATTAATTCATTTTCTTAATTAAAAAGATTGGTCCAGCTTTTATTACTCACTTATTAACTTTTCATTTGTTTTTTTTAAACTTTTCCCCATGCTCTGTTTGAAGCTCAGGAGGCTTTTACTATTCCCAAAGCATCCCTCCTTACAGTTCTCTTTTTTTATGTTGCTACATGAGTTGACAACAGTTAGGCTGGCTTGAAATCTCTCCCTATCACACTATCTTTTTGGTTGTTGTTATTTTCTCATAGTATCCTATTTCTTGTATCTCTGTGTTTAGATTGTAAGGTCTCTAGTGAAAATGCTGTTATTATTCCTGTGCTTGTTGAAAGCCCAAACAGAGGGATCTTAGGTTCTATCTTAGTACAATAAACAAATGTAACAGTAGTAATACAAATAATGCACACTGCATAGTTATTTTAACTGCGCTACTCTTTTAATTCCTTGTATGCAGAGATTTTTCATCTCATAAGAACTTTGCAATAGAATTTCATCTGGATCCTGGAAACATGGTAGGTTGTAGTGGTAGAAAGCTGGAAGAGGGTGAATAGGGCAAAACAAAACTTATACTCAAAATATTTCTGTTCATTTGTCTCCATTTGTTATCTTTCCTTCCCCTTCATCATCAAAAATACACTAGGTCCAACAACATGCTGAAAGCATTTTGTCTTTTGGGCGTGTATATATTGGTTCTGGTGTGTGACAAACTCTGTAGGTATGGCTAAAGGACTGAAAGCAGGGAGGTGGCACCGCAGTGCAAAGGATTGGGATGTTGAAAGGCAATCTGCTGGTGAGGTACTGAAATAGGGATCCATGAGGGGTTACAAGGCAAGGACAGGTATAGAAATGTGTCTGGAAAAAATACGACTCAGACCCATGATTTCTTGAATATAAATGCGAGCAGGCTTCAGAATTGAAATCAAGCTGGGAGATGGCAGTAGAGACTAGGCAACATCAACAAGAAGTGTGTTCAAAGAATGTGGTGGAGAAGGTGATGCATAGAAGAAATAGAAGAAATAGAAGATTTCATAGAAGAAATCAACTCTTTTGAGATATGAAGATATTCATACATTTTAGAGGTTGGAGGATAGATTTCTGGTTAGCTACAGTATATTTGATGGTATTATCAAATATAAAGAGACAGACGTACAGGGAAGGTACAGATCCACAGTCCAGTTTGAAACAGCAGGAACCTCTGGCTAAACTATAACACAGACTACTATTTTTTAAAAACAGAATATGTTTTACCAGTGCTGAGTGGATATGTAATTAAGAGTATTTAAAAGAAGGTAGTTAATCAGAAGAGTATTATTCTGTGATATGAGATCTCCAGTTCATACTGTCTGTCTGTATAATGTTGGCAAACAAGACTGGGCTCTTGCTTTCTCATGACTCATGTAAATTTAGACATATCAGTGGTTTGTATGGGTATTTATGTGTTTGTCACATGAAGACACTGAATGTAAGTCACACTGTCAAACAGCTGTCTAAAAAGCAAAATATTTTTGTGAGAATTACAATAATCATTCAAGAACATGGGTTTCTGATAAACTGCATGTGTGATTTCTAAATGTATACTACTTTATCCATTCTTGTCTTAGCTATCCATTTTCATTTTCTCAGTGTTTTGTGCTCTTTGTCTCAATGCAACCTGCCAAATTGAAATTTTTGGATGACTGTTAGTTTCTTCACAAATCTTGAATAAAAAAATCTGTTGATTATTTTTTTTCTTCTCTGAATTTATTACTAATATTTTTGTAGCGGAAAGAAAAACGTCTCTGCATATCTCAGTCCTTATTTAGCGACCTAGAAAACGGAGATGTTAATTTTGAGAAGGATGCGAAGGCAATTGCTCAAATTCAGATTCTCTTTCTGCAGAGCTTATCTGTCTGATTTCAGGGGCTCAGTTTGTCTTTATATCTCAGTTCATCTGCTGTGTAATAGAAATGGACGTCTTCCTATATTTTGCAGAGAAGTTCAAATCCTTTTGGACAGTATGAATTTTAATGCAGGTTTTCTCTCTTAGTTTGTTATTAGGGCATACCAGTGATGTCTTACACTCATTTAATATGATTTAAAGACTCCAGAAGGCATTTAGATACTCTAGGGAGTTAGCACAGGGCTAGAGTAAATGTATCAAAACTGGTTAGTATCAACAAGTATGGAGATTAACATATGTTTCTAACTGTCAATGAAATTAAGTTCTGTTGAGCATCTATATAGTGGGTCTCTTGAGAGGAGGAAGAGAAGGAACTGGTTTTTAAAATGGAATGGGAACAGTCTGTGGAAAGGGTCATTTACTATGTGGCCTGAGAAACATTTTTCACGTTAAACATTTTCTATAGGAGTATTGTGTTTCTAGATTTGCAAGGGAAATTTACTAAATTACTCAGTCTTAAAAGGGGTTTTCTGTTGAAGCTTCCAGATTTGAATTGGATTCCTTACTATTATTTTGTCATTTCTTTGAAGTTGTCACTGCCTTTTTTTTTTTTTTTTTCAGACCTTTACTATGATTTCCCATTGCTCTGTTTTTTAGAACTTGCTAACAACACGGTCTTATAGTGCCAAAACTTAGCTTCATCCATTTATATTTCATCAGCCATGATATTTATTTCAGCACGTTGGATGAGATAGTCTGAACTGTGTGCCATAAAACTACTGTTTAGCAAACTGTACGAAGAATATATTTATCTCCTATTGTTTCTTTTTCTTTTTTTAACCAAATAAAATTGAATAATGAAGAAACTAAGTTATTTTTATTTAAAGGGATTTCAAAGTCTAATAGGAACCAATAAATGGTTTTAAAAATGTGTGAGGAAGTCAATGTGGGTTGTCTGAAAATGAGACATTAGCCAGTACATTATTAAAATAACTACCTACAGATACCATTTTTCATCAGTTGAACTCAAAGTGTTTGCCAGAGTAAATGAGTGTAACCTTCATTTTGCAGTTGTCCTGACAACCTAATCTGTAAAACAGAGATGTAAAATGATGTAATCTTTATTTTGACAGCAATCAATTAAATAAATTTGGCTGAAACAGTCATTCTGGCTGTTAGTAATAGCAAATTTGATCCTGACTATACAAAAGAACTGTTCTGAACTGTCTATCATGGATGAAAAAGGATGAATTTTCTTCCTGATAGCTTGCCTTCAAAGAGCTGGGTCTGTATGGTAACTGAAAATAATGTTATTTTTTATGATATTGTCTCCAGATATTCATACAAGGATGAGTATGCATTTCACTATCTTTTCTGTAGAAAAAGATTTTTATGAGCTAGGAGGTCATGATGGTGTCTGATGACAAAATCTGAAACCTCCAGAGGCAAAATTCTTCCCAGAAATAGAGAACAGGAAGTTTGTCTACATGCCAGTGGAGTAATTTTCCGCTTCAGAAAGTGCCTTATGTTTCATTTTGTCTACAGTATGTTTAGTAAACAAACACACACAAAAGCTGCAAAGCGTTGTAATATTTTTAGAGATTCCTCAGGTTTCATTTTGAGAGTTATATACTGTAATTTACCTGGTGCACTTATATGACTTAGAAGTATGTTAAACCATCCTAATGTCAGCCTGACACAAGAAGTCTAAGTTTGGAAAAATTGAATTAGAGACTAGAGGGATTAAACTGACAGCTGCCTTACTTTGAGATTAATCTATAGAAATGAAAATACATTATCATAAAAACTGTACTGGAAAATGTGTCTCACATTAACTAGTGGGCATAAGTAATGAATCGTGTATAACTGCATGTTGTATATTCTTACCAAAATACAGAAACTGCTACTACTGAAAAATGAAAATGGTACAATGGTATTATGTAACAGATCAAATCAGTTGATTAAGGCTGTAAGGAGTTTTAATTTATCTCCTGCTTACATTAATGTGGTTGTAGACTAAGTAGTAAAAAATAACCTTTCTCAGTTCAGAGTGCAAATATGAGCTGATTTTTTCACGAGGATATGTCAGCTCATCTTAGAGAAAGGACTGAGGAAATGGTCCTCTCTTATCTCTATTCCTTTCAGGAATAATTCAATTACACTGAAAGAATGGCTTCTGTGTTTCACCAAGGGACCACCTCTAGGTAGCCCATGCAATCCAAGCACACAGAGTTCACCAGTAATAGGAGGCTGTGTTGTCCCTTGTCCTGGTACGTGAACAAGTATGGTTTTCAGCAAAAAGCAAACAAACCTTAAGATCCAATCATTTAAATACTTAACAAAAGTTAGCAGTTTTATTCCATTGTGGTGGACAGCTGTACATTGGAATAGATGTTTGGATAATAAGATATTAGAAAATAGATTCTTCATACACTAACTGAAGAAAAAGAGGTGGTTGTTTTTGTTTGTTGTTCTACGCATAATGGAAAGCAGTGACAGTTGTGTAGGTTGGAATGATGAAAGTTGTTCAGACTTTTCATCTGGAGGAGACTTATTTATGTTATTTTATTTTAGTGGAAATATGATGGAATAGAATGGCTAGCAGTACTTATAATGCATTGGGTTTTCATTATTTTCAAGGTTTACTTTAAAGATTTTTTTAAAATATCAGCTTTTTTTAAATTTAATAAATAAGTTCTTAATATGTAGCTTGAGGTTTTTCAAAGTAATGTAGCTTTTCTAACCTTTATTCTCTGGAAGTTGTTTCTTTTATCTAAATTTAAGAATTCACACTTATGATTACTTTTGAATACTTTGGTCTTGATTCTTAGTATTTACTTAAGTCACAGTTTAGGTAAGAAGGGAAGGAACATTTTTAAAATAAATATTGCCTGTCATCTTTGCTAGTTGAACCTCTTGTAAATTAGCACTGTGATAAATCTTTTTGAAATGAGTTCTGTATCTTGATACTTCTTAAACCAAGCTATTAATAGTGCTGAAATCAGCTAGATATACCAGATAATCATAGGCACAAAAGCCATCTATCCATTATAAGTAAATAGCATGATAACCCACGAGATTTTTTCCAACCCTAAAATTAGTGTTAATCAAGCTGATTATGTCACATTTGAAGTGCAGTGACACTATTTATGGTGTCAGACATAATATCACTGAATCAGCATATTGTTATGTCCAACCTAATACATCATACGTGGTAACACACCAGTTAGATTGGACACAGCTGTGCATTGACCAAGTAGAGCTCACTTCTTCTGGTTCAAGAATTACTTTGATCCAATCTAATATGGAGGTTTTCTTCCAAGTACTTTGCTGCGCTCTCTGATCATATTTATTTCTGAGTAGTATACTTTGGAAAATTAATTTTCATAATATTAATGGTTATCAAGCTAGTAAATAACTAACCAACCATCACCAATAGTTTTCACTAAACTATATCCCTCAACACAAAATCCAAATGTTCCTTGAAAACCTCCAGGGTCGGTGACTCCACCACCTCCTTGGGCAGCCCATTCCAGAGCCTGACAACTCTTTCAGAAAAGCTGTATTTCCTAACATCCAGCCTAAATCTCCCCTGGTACAGCTTAAAGCCATTCCCTCTAGTTCTATCACCAGTTACACAAGAGAAGAGGCTGACCCCCAGAGCACTACAAACTCCTGTCAGGAAGTTATAGAGAGTAATAATGTCTCCCCTGAGCCTCTTCTTCTTCAGACTGAACAATCCCAGCTCCTTCAGCTGCTCCTCGTAAGGGCTGTGCTCCAGACCCCTCACAGCTTTGCTGCCTTTCTTTGAACCCGCTCCAGGGCCTCAATGTCTTTCTTGCAGTGAGGGGCCCAAAACTGGATGCAGTACTCGAGGTGTGGCCTCCCCAGGGCTGAGTACAGGTGGACAATCACTTCCCTGTTCTTCCTGGCAACACCGTTTCTGATGCAAGCCAGGATGCTATTGGCCTTCTTGGCCACCTGGGCACACTGCTGGCTTATGTTCAGCTGAGCATTAATCAATACCCCCAGATCCATTTCCTCTACACAGTCTTCCAGCCATTCTGCCCTAAGTCTGTAGCATTGCCTGGGGTTGCTGTGGCCAAAGTGCAGGACCCGGCATTTGGCCTTGTTGAACCTCATCCCATTGGCTTCAGCTCACCTATCCGGCCTGTTCTGATCTCTTTGTATGGCCTCGCTACCTCCAGGCAGATTGACGCTTCCAGCCAACTTGGTGTCATCCGCAAACTTACTGAGGGTGCACTCAATGTTCTCATCCAGGTAGTCAATAAAGACATTGAAGAAGGCAGGTCCCAGCACCGACCCCTGGGAAACACCAGTCACCAGCTGGATAATAAAGTAAACTGTCACGCAAGACTTAGTATCATGTAAAACTGAGGTAGAAGATTCTTCTATCTAAATACTGCTTTGTTAAGTGATATTGATTACAGAAAAAGTAGCTTTGTAATAGCTTTGTACTCCAACTGCTCAGGATTGTGCACAGGATTATGCAATGCTTACAGAGAGCTCCAGTAAACATAGATAGTGATATGTCTAAAATGTACCTTAGTAAATACTTTCTGTACTTTCTGTATTGTGAAATCTTTTTTTTTTTTTTTTTTTTTTCCTGGGCTCTTTTCTAATTGCTGATTTGGACTTGCATGCATCATCTTAAGGTCCTTCCAGGGCTTTGATCTTGAATGTGTTTTGATACATCTGCTCATCAGGTCCTCGCTTCAGATAGCACAGAGGGGTCACTCATGTAGTGAGAAGTGTAGGCTACTTCCTTTCTGGATCCTATATGAGTCATCAGTTATATAAACTTATGACAAATATTATGAAGACAGAAGAGAGCTTGTCTCTTATAAAAGATAAGAGAAAGGATAAGAGAGACGAACTGATTGCATTGCAGAGGGAGGATGAAATAGGAGTGGTGCACTGATCTGTTTAAGAGATTTTTGGTTTCAGAAATAGTTCTGTAAGACTAAATGCACCCTGGTATCCTGTGGGTTTATACTTGTGAATTTATGTTTTAACTGAGTAATACTTGGACTGCATTATAAACTTGCCCTTTATTAGACAAAAGAGAAACAACTTGAAAGAGAGGTTCTGCTAAATAGAGGTTGTGAACACTTCATTATTCAGCAGACACCATACCCAGCTGTCTGTTTTTTAAAAAAATCTTTAAGAATGCCATTTCTTTGAGACCTTTTCCTGTGCATTGTACTCAGATAGAATTGGTTTCTAGAAGTGATCAAGAGAAGCTGAGCAACACAGAGACATATACAGCATTGTTACACTGCTGATTTGTTTTAGGAAGCTATGTGAAAAGAACCAGTAGTCTTTGGTCTGAGGAGCTTTATATTCTCTCAGAATCTACAAAAAACACTGCTAAGTCTGATGTCTTAGTAAAGGTATGGTGTTTCTTTCACTGTGAATCATTTGAGCACGTTCATTATTTCTTATTCAGAGAAATCTGATCCATATCCTGAAGAATAAGATCATGTGCCAGGCTTCTAGAAGTAACAGCTTCTGATGGAAAGCTATTACTGCTTCTCTTCTCTCTTACTTGGAAAACTCCACTGAATATGCTGTATTCTTACTTCCTCGCTCTTCTCTGTTCTTCATTTCTCTATTCTTTCACGGTGTATGAAATTCACTGTTCTATCCTTTTCTCAAACCATTGTTTTTTAATGAATTTGTAACACTTCTCTAGTTTCAAATAATCCATTCCTTTGCCTCAATAATTTATAATCAACAGCAAAAAAGAAAAGAGAAATTATCCAGTTAAACATTTTTTGTGCTTTCTAAAAGCACCACTGTTATTTCTTAATGCTGTAGAAATCTTTAGAGTTTTCAGTTAAAATAATGTCATCACATATTATCTCTGTGTCATTAATTTTCTTGACCTAGGAAAATAAAACAAATAGGAATACATCTAGCAACATAAAATGATAAATAGTAAAAGTAGGCAGTTGGTAATACTATTTTATTAGAAACATCTTTGGTAACAACTCCTTTGATACCTGTTATGTGTGCTCCTGAATAGCCACTGAACTAACACAGAACATCTGCTGCTTTGGCTGAATTTAAATACTCTCCTCTGATAACCTTGTAATTTGCCACTTGCCTAAAATTGAAATACACAGTCCTAATCCGTTGAAGAGAATTGGACTCCACACATCCAGAAACATATACCAATAGATCCAAATGCAGAACCAGATTTTAAGTGTTGATTATTTTGTATTGTTATGGTTTGTTTAGAAGTTTATGGTTCAGAGGTAGAGAGTACTTAAATCATAGAGGTAAGTGTGCAGGCACTCCCAATTGTGCAGCCCTAGGAAAACAAACAAATGTTTATTTATTTAATAATGGACTTACTAACATATGAATAGACAGTATGTGAAAATAAGTGAGTAATAAAACTTTACAGTCAGGACTTGTTCATATTCCAGAGACTTCACATCATCTGGAATTCTTTGTCTCAGGAATATTTAAGTGAGTGTTCCTCTTACAATATAATTGGCAGTTACATGTCAGTTTTAGAAAATATTTTATGTATTATACATTGAAATTCATTTTCCAAAACAAAATTGTGCTCTTACATAATTGTGAATTTTCTATGGTTATTCTTGCAATATCTTTTCTTCTGGTTTTTGTCAGTTTGTTTGACTGAAGCTTTTACCCTAGTTCCATTTATTCTATAAATAAGACTGTCATCTTTCTGGAGAACAAAGTCATCCAAATTCAAGCTCTTGCACTATATGTATTTGAAAAATGATAATTCTCTTGTCTCTTCTCTCAGTAAAAGTGATTAACTAATATATGTTTTTCTCTGGTAATCATTGAGTGGACTTAAATGTTTTTACTGCTTTATTTAAAAAAAGTGTAAATTGGAATTTATTAGAGAGCTTTTAATACTTAAGGAATTCTAACCTTTCTATTATTTTACATTATATGTCTTCTAAATTTCCAGTTATTTCTTAGAAATAATTTTGACTTTATGACTTTAAGAAATAAAGTTGTATTATTACTACTATTACTCTTTTTGCTCTTAGAGCATTTTTCCTAGCTCATCTAGCCTGGCTTCTTGCTCTGGGCATATCAGTATGTTGAAAAGGTGATAACCATACATCTTTTAATCTGTACTAGGATTTTACTTGTTTCAGATGCTTCAACGCTTATTAGCAAATGACTGCTTTGTTCTGTCAAAGTCTGAGATTTTTGAATCAGAAGGGACAACCAAAAAAAGTTTGTAAATTTTGCTCTAATTGGAAATACATATTTAAGCTTCATTCTTGAACATCATTAGCCCATACGTGTGACATAATTTTGTATGAGGCTAGGATATTTTCCTAAATCCAAGCAATGAAACCTTATGCAAAAAGTAAATAGTTCTGATGGTTTATTAACATCTCAATTGTTTTAATATCATAAAAGTTGATTCAGATTTGAGACCTGATGTAGAAAATCCTTGGACTGGTTCTTGAAGGGACTTCAGTGTTGTTCTGAGAAATTTACATAGGAATTTTATGATGGAAGTTGCTGTATTTGATACAGAGCTGGGGGTAAATCAGTACTCCTGAGGAGGAGAAACTGTTTAAAATGCAGATTTGAAGTCCTCTGCTTGTTTTGCTTGGATGAATGATAACAACTTCATTCCACTAATAAAGTTGTCTTCTCCTCAGTCGTTTATTTCAAAGCAGAAGCTTTTCTGTACTTCATCTTTTTGTATGTTTTTGTGTTTATATACTTGTGTGTTTATCCCTTATCTTAAGGAAATTTGTGCTGTAATATGCTTAATTTTTTCTTTTCAATTATTTTTAATGTTTTTACAAAATGCTCAAGTTATGTGAACCAAGACAAACATGTTGATCACATATTATTTCTTTTTTTGAAGCTCTCAGCGTGTACTATACAATTGGAAGGTAAGTTGTTTGCTTTCTGTGTTGTAGTGTGTTATCTGATCACGAATGAGAAATATGGTCTTCTACGCAAATACTAAAAAGTAAAAATAGAAGTATCTCTGTAAGGGGAAGATGGATAGCCCTCAAGACAAATACTATATGTAAGCTGAGTCTTACACATTTTTTAGGAATGACATTGGTGGCTATTTTTGGAACTTTTGGAACTATGTTTTTGTACTGATCCTTCCATTATTTTTTTCTTTCCTGTACTTTTTGTTATACTAGAAACTCCTTCTCTATCACTTGTTACAGGTAGTCAAACTGGCATGCTTCATTTAGTAGCCAGAAAATGTACTTAGGGAAGAGTAGTATCTCTTTGTGTAATGGCAGATTTCATCCTCTATACTTGAGAATAATGAAACAGGTGTCTTAGAGTGTGATCTGAAGGACAATTTTTGAATGCATTTATAAAAATTTATTTATAATTGTTCTCTAAATTGAATGGATATACTTAATAGACTGGTATCATAATGAAAATATGGGTCTTGTTAACACTGAATAATTGAACTTGGTGGGAAGCCAGGAAAAGTTCCTAATAGCTGTGCTACTTCTAGAAATCATTATTCTTTTCTTTTTTTCCCCATTTATTTATTTAATTTGTCTGGACTTGGGGGAGATTGCTGCTATGCAGCCTACAGGTGCTACTGCCTGCTGAGAAATGGAATGTGCATGTGCTGAAAAGTTGAAAATGTGGAGGATGGTCCCCATGGCTGGAGAAGTCTGTTGTGTGTGGTAGAAATTTGTGTTGTTTATCTCTGTGTTAAGTTAAAAAATACAGCAATTAAAATATAGTGAGATTCTGATGTTCTTTAAATTCTGTGTCAGTCAGAAACTTCTAATATAAGAAAAAAAAAAAAAGAAAACTTTACTGAAGTTGTCTTGTATGTAAAAAAGAACAGAAAGTACAAAACTGAGGTCAGTAGTGTTTTCATTTATCTCTTCTATTTTGACATTTTTGTTAGTGAACTAGGAAATCAATAAAGACTAATTTCATTGGCAATGATTAAAAAGTACATAGGAAGGAACACTCAGGATGTGTATCGTTGCTTCCAAGGGCACTTTGTATAAAACATAAAGTAAATTGAATGGTTCTTTTTGTCTAATTGGCTCATATATCATATATTTTTTAGAATACTAAATGTATGGAAGAAAATTTGTGGCACTGGATATAGAAAAAAGATTTTTTTTTTGTTTTTATTTCACTGATATTCACACCCTCCTAATAAATATTTGTCTGGTATTTTAAGGCCTTTCATAAAAATACAAAATCATAATATATAATAAATGTAACTCATAACATCAGTATAATACTAGGAGTGTATAATATGAGGAGAGGAGTTTCTTGAACTTTCTCAAAGCTAAGGAGCCAGATGTGCTTGCAAGCACAGGCTTGCAAAGCATGTGGTCCAGCTGACTTTGAGTTCAGGACCAACAGGAGGAAATGATGAGTGAAATAGTGGATAACTGTGCTGCAGGTATGGAGGCATCCAACTTCCATGCTAATCTGTTGTTTTGGGAAGGTTTTTGCTTGTACAGGGCCTGGATCTGGAAGGTTCTGGATAGATTGCCAAAGCTTGACCAACTGTATTATTTATGGGAAAAGATAAAAGAGCAGATCACTGTGGTTAGCGCTGTAGTGGGTGTCTGCTATGGGCTGCCTGACCAGAAAGAACAAATGGATGAAGCCTTCTACAACTGAAAATATCCTCACATTCTCAGGGCCCTAAGAGGGGGGGCTTCACGAGAACTTCAACGAACCAATATTTGCTGGAGAAATAACAGAGAGGAGCAGAATCAGTCCATGAATGTCAGTGTCAACTGCCTGACTCAAGGGATGGAGGAGCCAACAAGGAGAGTTGCTCTGCTGGCCCTGATATTGGCAAAAAAGGAAGAGCTTCTTAGGGATGCAGAGGCCTAAATATATCCTTTGCCATGAGATAGTGGAGTTCAGGATCCTGAGAGGAGAAAGCAGGACAAAAAGCAAGCTCACAACCGTGGAATTAAGGATCACTCACTTTGTCCTCTCTAAGGATCTAATTGGAAGAATCCAATGGATAAAGCTTTGGATGGAAGAGACGTCCAGGAAAACTGGTTAATGTTCAAGGACAACCACCTCCTCCAAGTCCAAAATGGTCGCTCAAAGGCGACTAGAGTGCGCTTTAGACGTTTAAAGCTATTAGTACTTACAGTGCCATGCACATGCCTGCATCAAATGATTCAGTCACACTTGTGAGGCCTCAGCTTTTCTATTTCTCCCATTCAAAATACAGAATAGATTGTGTACACCCCCATATGGCTTACCTCTAAAGAGAGGTGAAAAAGACAGTACAGAGAAATCTATACTCCTTTTGCAGTTTCTGGATAGTTTTGACACCATGCTGAGCAAGCACCTCTTTTTACTCTAGGACAGTGCTATTACATTAACTGTTTCAGAAGGAATTTTCTAATAGATGTTTCAACAGTAATATAACAACCTTAAGTCTCTTGAATAATTTTTTTTCTTCCACTATAGAGAGTGCTTAAAAACATAGTAATTTGTCCTTTAGACAATATATTACATTTTTATATCTGATTAAAAGTGCAGTATAAACGTACTAATAACGTATTAAACCATTGAATATACACATAAAAGCATCTGAATATTACACACTAAATCACAGCGTCAGTGTTGGAGATACTTGTTTGAGGATCTGAAATTGCAGTCTTTGCAAGGAGGATATGTATGAAAAAAAATGCTTATGTTCCGAACAACTCACTTTGAATTCATTGGCTCTGCCTGCACATTAGGTTTAAACGTGTTTATAATGAACTGGGGACCCAAGAAGAAAAGTGACAAAAAGATTGTTGTAGTCAAAATATGTAGTTGTAGGCATATATTTCCCTGAGTACTCTCTAGATAAACAAAACATTAAAAAAAGCAAGGAATAATTTAATACAAGCAAGAAATTTTAGAAATAAAAAATTTTCAGTCTTTGTTCACCCTAAATCTTTTTTCCCTCTGTTTGTCATCTTTTTATCCTTTCTATTTTGTGTTTATCTGTATTTCCTTACAGATAATACTAAGACCTTTGGTGATTAGATGATCAAGTAGTTCTGGATAGTGATAATCTATTAAGTAGGCTGTCATTTGACATTAAATTAAACTCTGTATAGGTACAAGGAATGTATTCTGTTACGTATTTATTGTGCTACATTACTAAGTTCAGTAAGCACATTACCTTGGCCCCTGTATTTTTCTTTCAGATTTTCTTTTTAAAATATACATGTAAGAGATTGGGAGCTGAGACTTAATCTGTTAATTGTAGACTGAATTATTATATTAACAAGATCCAGATGTGTTCTATGGAGTCCAGACAGTATTGGTTAATACACATCATAATTCTAAACCTAGAATTGAGACTGAACAGAGCTGTAACACTTTTCACTTGAACAATCTCTGTAACACCTCATAGATAATTTATAACTGTGTTTAACTTGGTGTCAGCTTTCATTAGTTGATGTTCCCCTGTGGAAAAATGGATCTTTGTTTAAGCTATGGAAAAAACAGAAACTTTCCTAGATATTTTAGAACAGTCTACATGGCATTTATCAGTGGTGAAGCAGCATTACTCAATTTTTACAAGTAAAGTAGGTTGATACTGAATAATTTTGGGGGAAAATTTCATCAGTACAGTCCACTGCTCTCCCAAGAGTGATGATGATGGGCCATTTCTGATGCCCCCAAATCTGCTGCCACCAGAATTCTTTTCCTCATGTCAAGGACTACATCGTTGATCTGAGGAAAAGCAATTTTGTTGCCAAAAAAAAAAAAAAAAAAAAAAAGGTGCATAAGGTCAATTGATGTTCTTGCCAATTGCTTCATGGCAGTAGATCCTTCTGAATCTTTACTTAAAAATCGCCCATAAACACATTAGAATATGTTAATTCTGTCCTTTAGTTCTCAATAGAAAGGATGAGTAGCTCAGAATATATAAACTTTGAAATTATTTTTCTCTTTAAAAATGATGTAAACTTTTTTTTCTTAATGGCATTTCTGTCTTTGACTAAATCTTTATTCTACTTTTATACCTTTCTAATGTGAGTGGATAGTTATTCATGAATTTGTTTTAATTGTCCTTGTGAAAGCAATTGAGAATGAATTATTTTCATTTAAATATTTATTATTTAAATAAGCTTACTTATGAAGAATAAATAAAATCCCACTGTCTACAGTATAAGAGTGATCAAGCTGTAGAATACTTTATTTCTTATAGCATTATCTAGTACCCGATGAAAGCAGCAGCAGTAATGCCTTCCGCCTTATGATACTTTTACTGTCTTTGTTGCTGGTGATTTCTGGCTTCTTTTTTTTTTTTTTTTAAAAGTTCTCTTGAAGTTGGTTTCCTCATTCTGTTTCTCTCACACCTTTCTACTAAGGCAATATCTACCTGATTCTTCAACTCTTGCGTGGCTAGTAAGGATCTTACACTAAATCTGTAACATTGCATTATTAAATCTATCTTTACCTTATTTTTTTTTACCAGATTCAGTAGTGAGTGTAATAAGAATAAGGGAAGCAAATCGGTGATATACTTCATGAAATGTTATACATATTAGCACACTTACTCTAGAAATTGATTGAGAATCTTCTTATAGACATCCTCTAGAACACTAAGTTTATAAGATAGTCATCTCAGGGCACTGATGTACTTTAGTACTTTCTGTACTAAAATGCTGTACAAATATACAAAGTTGAGGGTGGACACATAAAAGGGAAAAACATCACTAGTGATATTTTCATTTGCTTCAATTGCCAATTTCTAGTGCCAGAATATTCTCAGTGGCTTTGCTTTCCTTAGTCACGGGCACAGTACTGAGCCAGAATCAAGCACTCATCTGGAAGTTGGCAATGGGTTTTATTGGCCTGTCCATTTCTTTTGATAAGAAGACCTTTGTCCCTTAATATCAGATGTAGTTGACCTTGAGTTGACTGGAATGTTGTTACTACTCAAGAAATGACTGTCAAACAGTAATTGTGGAGAAACACAGCTATTGCTTTTCTTACTGTCTGTTCAGGTGCTGTTACACATTTGAGAGTAGACTGTGAAAAGCAACATTATGAATGAAACAATGAAAAGAAATAGCATTCTTTTCAAGTTATTTATTTATGACTACAGATATTTTTGTTATTATTTGCTCTCTATTAATTTGACAATGAAAATATTAACAAAAAGGTAGAACTGAGAGCTAGTATAGAAAGTTATTCACAGTCGTTAACATAGAAGCAGACAACTGACTGAACCATTGTTGGTGTCACAGCAAGTACAAAAGACCTTGTTCTCAGATTTACTTGTATAAGGACAACTAGCTGAAAATGTACCAGATGCAGGATCACAAAATAATGAGGTCTTTTCAACAGGTAGCTGTGATTATGTTCTCTGTCTTTAAGATATGCTTGTGTTTTAAGTATTTATATTTGTTCAGAAACTGTATTTAAGATGATATTATGTCACTGAAGTTGGAAGTCTGCTCATTTTATTGTATTACCTGCAGAAAAATTAGTTTCGTGTAAAGGATCTACAGGTTTACTTCTGTGTCAGCAGTTAGAAATTCCTTTTTTCTGACTGACTACTTACATGTCTGAAATGAGATAATAAAAATCACAGGAAGATATCAATGAAATGGAAACTACTGTAAGAAAATGAAATAGATATGAATAAGTAACATTCCATACTGAAAATACATTAGATTGAATTTACTGCTGTCATAACCAGTGACTTAAAAACTTCAAAATCCTACCATGATGTGGATTTTTTTAAAAATGTTTTATTATCATTGTAATACTATATACTGATGGCTTAAAATGGATGGATAATAAAGGACCAGGTAGATTGCCATAGCCAGAGATTTTTTAAAGACTGTGTCTGCTCTACCAATTTGTCTTGGTGCAATAAGAAATATTCTATGTGAACTGCGCAGTATTATCTATTTGTCTTATAATGGCTCAGGTCCCCAAGAAGCTTGATGTTCTAGGAGAAAATTTCTTTTTAAGGAAATTTAATTCCTTAAAAAGGAGTTGAAACATACTTCAGTGCCAACATTAGACTCCCTTTTCTGTAGTAATTTAGATGAAAGTAAAGTAAACCAAAACCAGTTAAAATTAAGTTGTGCTAAGCCAATGTCAAATTCATAAAATCATGATGGAACTGTGAGCATAAACCGATCCAAGGCATTGCCGCAAAGAGTTGGCTTTGAAATTAATATGTCAAACAAAGCAGATTCTACCACGTACTGTGCTTAGTCCTAGCTTTTGCTCAGAAAGGGCTGAATGCTGTCCCTGTTCAGAGTAGCACCATATTGTGCTATGCAGAAGTTTTTCACAAGCCTTCCCCAAAACAGTGCTATGCCTTCAAGGCATAACTACAGCTCACTGAAAAGCTGTTCCATTGAAAAATGCTCATTGAAAGATGCAGTTTCATTGAAATGGAAATGTACACAGTTTCATGGATTAAAAGCCAGAAGGGAGTACTGTGATCATCTAGCTTGGCACACTGTACAACAGAGACCTCATGGCTGTCTTCATTTTCTTCTCCTTTGAACTAGGTCATATTTTTCTAAGGATAAAAAGAAAATTCTACCTTGCTTTTTAAAAAGCATACTTCAGATTGGAGTATCAACCACAACTTTCAATAAGGTACTCCTCATAGTTAATTATGCTGTTAATTCTAAGTTCTCTTGTCCTCAATTTCTAGTCTCTGGGTCTTGTTATGCCTCTGTCTTTGAGATTGAAATGAGATTTATCTTCCTATGTATATATTTGTAGACTGTAATCTAGTTTTATGTTATCCTAAGGAGGTGACATGCCTTGATTCTCTCTCTTTAGATCATGTTTTTTAATCCTTTGATGATTATACATACCAACATTTTTTTTTTCTTATGGTTACAGAAATTAGATGTGTTTGTTTTTTTAAATACTGCAGTAGCTGATATTAAGTAGTGCCTGTGTTCCTACTTGAGATTCCAGTGTTTATACATCCACATTCACATTCTTTCTGAGATAAATAAAAGTTTGGAGCTATCCAGATGGTCTAAAACTGTAGGGAGTTCTTTGCCTGACAGCTTGTATTGTAAGCCTTTAGATGTTTGCAGCTTACAGCTCTATGATCACCTTTAGTGACACAAGATCAGACCTAGTCTGACTCTTGCTGAGGGCATCGTATTTTTCCTTGGTCTGAAGGCCTTTTTAGGCCTCTAATTATGGGACTAGTTTTCTTTTCAAAAACAGAGAATCAAGACTATGTCTCTAATTTTCTTAAATACAGTCTTGGTTCTCTGCTGTCAGTTTACTACAGTAAATCATAGTTCAGCATTGGCTTATCCAAATGGTAGCCTTAGGAAAAAACAGACAAAATTAAGAAGTAGAATGACTGGTCTGACAATGTAAATGTTAGTCGTGTTGCCCTGTATATACTTTGTGAGAGTTCAGTGGTTAGAGCATTCATCTCGTAAGTAGGAGATCTTAACTAGTTTTCAGTAGACAAATTTACACTTTCTACTGCACATGAGGATACTTTTACCAGATGGACAGAGTGACAGTGTGGATATCTGAGCGTTTCTAATAAGTTGAGCATATCCTTGAATTCAGCAGTGAACTTGAGAATGTCTTGAAACTACAAGTTAAGAAACTTACCAGCAAGTATCATGTTTTTATTCCTTTATTTGACAAGGGCAAAGAATCGCTTTGGCCTAGGAGGTCACAGATGCTAAGAGACCTAGGAGGCTAAGATACTTAAAGAGTAGTACCTTAGCACAGACAATTATGATGACAGGTGGGTTTTTTTCGTTTTTTTTTTTTTTTCCCCACAGATTTTCTGTTTATTATTTTTAGAAAAGTAGAATTTCCTATTTATTGATTTTTTTTTTATTTATTTGTAACTTTCTGTTTTTTTTTCTTGGTGAACGGTAAATATTTAAGCATTTTTTTTAAATAGTAAAGATATATTTTTTAAAACTATGATTTCATGGCTTTTATATTTCTTTTGAAGTAAAACTGACCCTCTCTAAGATTTTTCCTTGTAGCTTATATCAATAGAACAGACAGGTAGTGAAGTGAAGTTAGAGAATGGATGATGTTTAAGGTAAATTTATCATGTATGTTGTGGAAAAATGTCATCTTTCTAAAGGATGGTATCATATGCCAATAATAAATGGTTAGGTCTTTACAAAGGAAAAATATTTCCCAAGGAAGGATCTAACAGGTATGCATATAGAGCCAGTAGTGTTAAGGGCCTAATTTCATTTGTTCACATCTTTCCTAAGCTGAAGAACTTGAAGCAATGCCGATGCCAGCCTTGTCTGATTTGTTATTACAATTACAAAAACAAACAAACAAACAACTAGTTATTTCAGGGAATGATGATAAAGAAAAAAAAATTGAAACAGTTTTCTGTTTTAATACTTTATTACCCTTATGCTTTGATTTGGGACTAGCTTCTACATCAGGAATGTAATTTCATTCCACAAGTTTCTCATTCCCTTCCTTCAACATTTTTTGGCCTTTGAAAATCTGGTCTGTGTGCTCAGTGTGTATATATATAGTCAGTAATGACTTCCCCTAACTTCATTGTTAATATTCTGTGATCACTAAGCACACTCACTCCTATTGTAGTTCATAATGTTAACAGGCAGCAACTGAAGATAATTTTTCCTTTTGCATCTTCTACATCTAACAGGAGCTTGTGCATCACCCCTAGACATGCTGTTGTCTCATCACTGCTGGCACTGTGCCTTTCATACAGAGCTTCTGAATATGTTCCTGACTCAGGATAAAATTCTTTCTCAGTATAAGTGTGAGCTAGAATAGCAGTGGGGTATTGGAATTGTGAGTTGTAATGTACCTTCCTTCAGTCTGGTCATTGCTTACTCCAGTCCAACTGCTGGTTCTTGGGTAAGCCTGAATTGATAACAGAAAGTCTGCTGAGACTGATATTTAGAAGAGTGGGAAAAAAAAGAAAGAAAAAAAAAAAAGGCTGTTAATTGGAGGATGAAAGTGAAAGTAATTATGTAGAAGACTTTTTTTGGAAGTTGAATTTCAGCAGAGAAGCTAGAACTGAGAAATGAAGGGATAAGGGTTACATTTGCCTGTCCATCTACTGCACAGATGATTGTGAGAGAAGAACATGATTTCCAGCAGGTCTTCACAGATAGTTACAGAAGGGAAATTTGAGAACTTTGGTTTTAATTTTGAAGCTTCAAAGGAAAATACATGAATGTGACATACATGGACTTTTCGGTCCAGTTCCAACCTTAGTTTTACTGGCATCTCTATCACATTCACCTTGTCTATGGTACTTTATTCCATTGCCATCCAGGCATTTTATGTCTCTCAGTCCTGTGACTTTCCATTATGTCCTATGATTCATAGAATCATAGAATCGTAGAATCATCAAGGTTGCAAAAGACCTCCAGGATCATCCAGTCCAACCGTCCACCTATCATCATTATTTTCCACTAGACCATGTCCCTCAGTACAACATCTAAGTGTTTCTTGAACACCTCCAAGGACTGTGACTTCATCACCTCCCTGGGCAGCCTGTTCCAGTGCCTGACCACTCCCTTGAGGAAGAAGTATTTCCTACCATCCAATCTGAATATCTCCTGGCACAAGTTGAGGCCATTCCCTCCAATCCTATTGCTAGTTCCATGGGAGAAGAGGCTGGCCTCACCTCACCACGACCTCCTCCAGGTAGTTGTAGAACACACAGTTCCAGACTTCCTATGTAGCCACTCCAGTTTTTACTCTAAAGACTTTTCCTAGTTCCCAGTTCTGTTCACCATCATGTCAGATATTACGTTTTTCTGCCCTGTCACCAAATTTCCTCCCGTTTGCTCCGTGTCAGAGGCTCTTTGACCTAGTGTGGGTACTATAATAGAGCAAGTGTCTTGCAATCCTTTTCTTATTCCCATTACTAATGCTGTCCAGCTACTCCCGGATCTCTCGGATTTCTCCACATACTTTGCCTATTTGTCAGAATACTCTTTCCAAACTCTTTTCCTCCTCCATCTGTGTTTTTTCTTGTCCTAACTGTCTTTGTATCTTCATCCTCTGACAGTCAAGCAACATCTTGATCATAGAATCATAGAATGATTTGGGTTGGAAGGGACCTTTAAGATCATCCAGTTCCAACCGCCCTGCTATAGGCAGGAATACCTCCCTCTAGACCACGTTGCTCAAAGCCCATCCAGCCTGGCCTTCAATGCTTCCAGGGAGGAGACATTCACAACCTTGCCGGGCAACATGTTCCTAGGTGTCACCAACCTCACTGTAAAAAAACTTCTTCCTAATATCTAGTCTCTAATATCTATCCTCTTTCAGTTTCAAACCATTTCAGCTCATCCTGTCATTACCTGCCCTTATAAAAAGTCCCTCCCCAGCTGTCCTGTTGGCTCCCTTCAGGTAATGGAAGGCTGCTGTAAAGTCACCTTGGAGCCCTCTCTTCTCCAGGCTGAAGAGCCCCAGTTTTCTCAGCCTTTCCTCGTAGGGGCAGTGCTTTATCCCTCTGTTCATCTTTATGGCTGTCCTCTGGAGCTCCTTCAATAACTCCATGTCATCTACATAATATTATTTTTTTTTTACATCCTCTAGACAGTTGAGGAAAGTGAAGGGAGTGGTGTTTTTCCTGTCAGATAGAGACACACCGTCATTAGATATCTTCTAATTCAGGATATGCAAATTGAAAATAACTCAGGGCCTAGTTTACTTAACATTACATGTATGTTTCTCATTAACTTCCGTATGTTGAAAGTGGAGCTCCTATGGATTACATTTGTAGCTATATTATCATCATTTCTGCAAAAGATATTTTATGAAATAAGCTGAGACAGGATATGTGGTGGCACAATTAACGATGCCTCAGAAAAACTTGCTTCAAGTGTCTCATCAGTATCTTTAATGTTACAGGAAGGTACAATCCAGGTTTTCCAGGCAAACTATCACCTGTTTTGATCATTGTACTTTGTTTTCAGTTGTGCAGTTATTTGTTACAAAGTTTCCAGGTGCTGTGGCAAACCAAATAAAGATTATACTTGCAATTGTGATTTTCCATCACAGCAGATTTGTTCTGAGCATTAAATGAATCTGGATTTTCCTGGGAAAGGATAGTAGATGTTCATAAAATACCACAGTGCTGTTATTCAAATATATATGGAATTTTAATTACTTTTGAATTGGGGGATATAAATCTCTTTTCAGTGTTTGATATACAAACCCATTAGTGCTCTATTAATTTACCAAGGCAACTCTGATATCTGAAGTTGAAATGTTCAACTGAGGTAAACAACTACTACTCTTCTAAATACAAACTCTAGAAAAATATTAAATATTAACTGGTCTTAAAAAAATGAAGTGATTTAATGAAATAATTTAGTGAAATGAAATGATTTAATTACAAAAATACTATACATCTAGTGCTATTCAGAATGGTCTTCCACATCTAACATAACCTCTGACTGCTACTCCAGGACTCAGATTTTCTCTAACGTCATGTTTGTCAGCCCCAGGTTGCAGATAACTTGAGTGTCTAAAATATCCATCTGCATCTATGTTTGAGCAACTGAATCATAGAAACATAGAACAGGTTGGAAGGGACCTTTAAGACCATCTACTCCCAATGCCCCTGCTATAGGCAGGGAAGCCTCACTGTAGACCAGTTTGCTCAAAATCCCATCCAGCCTGGCCTTGAATGCTTACAGGGAGGGGGCATCCACAACCTCTCTGGGCAACATGTTCCTAGGTGTCACCACCCTCACAGTAAAGAATTTATTTCTAATATTTAGTCTACATCTACCCTCTTCCTGTTTAAAACCATTTCGCCGTGTCCTGTTGCTACATGCCCTTATAAAAAGTCTCTCCCCAGCCTTCCTGTAGGCCTGCTTCAAGTACTGGAAGGCCGCTATAAGGTAGCCCCAATTTCTATGGGCTCTTCAGCCTCAGCTTTCTCAGCCTTTCCTCATGGAGGTGGTGCTTTAGCCCTCTGATCATCTTCATGGCTCTCCTCTGGACTTGCTCCAATGCCTTGATATCTTTCTTGTGTTGCAGAACTGGACACAGTACTTCAGGTGGGGTCTCATGAGAGCAGAATAGAGAGGCAGACTCACCTCCCTCAAACTGCTGGTCATGCTCCTGTTGATGCAACCTAGGAGATGTTCGCCTTCTGGGATGCAAGTGTGCATTGCTGGCTCGTGTTGAATCTTTCATCAAGCAACACTCCCAAATCCATCTCTTCAAGCAATTCTCTGCTCAGCCTGTGTCTGTGCCTGGAATGGCCCTGACCCAGGTGCAGGATCTTGCACTTGACCTTGTTGAACTTCATGAGCTTGGCATGGGCCTACCTCTCTGTCCAGGTCCCCTCAATAGCATCCCTTCCCTCTAGAGTGTCAACTGCACCACTCAGCTTGGCGTCATTTGTAAACTTGCTGAAAGTATACTTAATATCACTATCTTTGGCATCTACAAAGAAGTTAAATAACACATCCCAGCACTGATTCCTGAGGAATGCCACTCGGACATTAAGCAGTAGACTGCAACTCTCTGAGCGTGACCATCCAGCCAAGTCCTTATCCAGAGAGCAGTCCATCCTTCAAATCCATTTTTCTCCAATTCTGTGACCAGGATGTCATGTGGGACAGTGTCAAATGCTTTGCACAAGTCCAGGTAGATTATATCAGTTACGTCATACATAGGGTTCTCTGAAAGCGGTGCCTCCTATTTTATTCTGTTGGCCCACAAAGTTAGAGATGGATGTTGGTGGCATGGCAATAGAGGTAGAACCCTCCTGTCAACTTTCTATTACATTCTGTAGTCATGTGTCTAATGTCAGTAGAAGGGCCTTTTGATAAACAGAGTCTGACGTTTAAATGTGTATGTAGAAAAGGTGTGTAACTGAATTCCTAGATGCAGAAAAAATTATACCTATTGTCATTCATTGACACTTGCTGAACATTGAAAGAGATGAAACAGTGAGGCTGTGGGTTGTGCATTTCAGCAGTGACAACAAAAGTAGTGACTGAGTGTAGCCTGCTCCATCCTTCCCTGCACGAGTTGTCTGGAGTGAAGGTGTGAAGCTGAACCTAGGAAAGCAGGAAGGAAATGCATTTTAATGTTTGTCTTTTTGTTTCCCACCATCTGAATTAGTAAGTACATTATTGTCCTAAAATGCAATAAATTAATTTTCCCTAAGTCCATTTTTCTTGCAGAGATAGTGAGCAATCTCCTTTATGGGTCATTATCTTGACCCATAAGCTTTCTCATTCCTGCATTCCTGTTTTCATCCCTATCCTGCTGAAGAGGGAGAGCAAGTGGTGATCTGGGTGAGATCTTAGCCGCTAATCAAATTTTATCTACCATGTTACCTTGTTACCTTTGTTTCCCACTTATTGTTCACTGTTAATACATACAAGTATTTCCCTGAATGAAATTGCATGGCAATTAAAGCTGAAAAGAGCTAAAAATTAAGTGTTATAACTATGCACCATTTTGACATCCAATTGTGTTCTGGAGGTCGTGTCAAGCATTCCCATTTTTTCTTTTTGCTCTTGCATTTTCAGCCTGTGTGTCAATTACTGATTCACCTAACCTATTTATCTGATTTAACTCTAAAGCTTCTTTAGTTTTAGCAGTAAAAATTGACCAACTCAATTAGTCTTTCATATGTACATTGTAAGTAGTATCCACTGATTCATCTTCTTCCCTGATATGGCTTCCAGCATTTATACAGAAACATATAGTTGTTCTTTTTTTTCTGCTTTCATGCTCTTATGTACCATACTGTGAATGTTCGTTCTTGTTTTTTGTTGCTGTTTGTTGTTACTGCTTTTTTGTTGTTGGTTTCTTCTTTTAATTTGAATTTTACACTTCTATTTCAGATTTTCACATTTTATGAAAAAGTAGGGTTTAATGCAGAGGTTTTTATGAAACAACTCTTACATGGTGCCCTTTCAGAGGATGAACCCTCAGTGACTTTTCTTGGCTTTCTCAAAATTATTAATAATAATAATAATTAATATTCAGATTTCAGTTTGGGGATCCTAGTTTTATCCTACACCTTTTATTTAGCTCAATAATTCTATGATAGTATATTTTCACAGTGAAAGGGTAAGTTTTCTATATAAAGTATCTATAAAAGAATGAAGATGAATGAAATAGATGCTGTTAAAAGCATGAAGATGAATGACAATAGATGCTGTTATTTAACTTCAATAAATGTTATTTAACATTTATCTTTGCATGTATTTTGAGCAAATACTGTTCCCCAAAAGTGCCCAAATTGCAATAGTTATAATTGTAGAAAATCATGCAAAGACAATCCCACTACAGATTTTTTTATTAGACAAAGCTCATGTAGTGTTCTGGAATGACCAAGTGCCAGTCCCATTTCCTATGCCTCTGCAGAGCTGAGACAGATTGGGACTGCCTAATTATTCTCTACATCACCTATCTTCTGAGAAGGAATATATAAAAGAAGCCAGTGATGCAGATATTTTAATGAATACAGCAAGTTGTGTAAGAACCATTAGATCTAGAACACCAAAAAATGGCTTAAACCCACATCAATCCACCTATTTTCATTTTTCTCTCTCTAGCAGGACATTTATAGTTATAAGTTACACAGTACCATCTAGAGTATTTTATGTAGTTCCAGCTGTTGAATGATCTATGGTTATGCTCATTCCCATCAAGCATATATTAATATTCAATGTTCTTTACAATTGCTTAACAGTAATAGCTTGTTTTCTGGGTTGCTATAGAAGTAACTTCCTTAAAAGCTCCAAGTTATATATATTAATGCATAGCAAAAATCTGAGCCAATGGAGGTGAACCATTGTCATCACTGCTGACACGCAGCACCCATTGCCTTACTGCTCACATTCACTGTTTGGTCTCCATCAGTGTTCAGCAAATGTCAATGAATGTCAATGGATGCATTTTTTTCTGCATACAGGAATTCAGTTCCACTCTTTGCAATATATGCAATGCTCTTCTGTGTGAGATGCCACTTTATCAGTTTGCCCCTCTACTGCTGTCTGTCACACAGCAACAACATGTAATGCGATACTGGTGGCAAGATTCAGCCTCTACTTCCACACCACCACCATTTGCCTCTGACATTGTGGGTCAATAGAATAAATAGGAGGCATTACTTTTGGAGCATGTCTTATATTTTGTCTGAACTGTCTGTATGCACAGGAATGATTTAGATTACAGTATTCCAAATTTGGCTGCCTATAATACAACATTTTCCCCTTGATTGTTATGTTGCAGAATGATCATAAAGTATTGCATGAAAACTAAACTATATTCCTGAATTATCAAACTTCACAGAAAATGAAATGTGTAATAATTAAAAAAGTATTAATAGAAATCCAACACTTTCTACGTATTAGATATATGAGTGTAAAGATATGGTGAAGGTAAATCACATACTGTGATGATGATGTTGTCCATCGTTTAATACTTGTCATTGGTGGGAAATAGGCATCAATTGTATTATTTAAACAGAAATTCCACCATTGTACATTTTTTATTTTCTTCCAAAATGCACTGCACTGATTTTTCTAAGGCAGTCATCCCAGGTAAACAGCATTATGCATGTGTACCTGCATGATATGTCATAGAGAATGTATAATGCTATCAAAATGGCAATATTCCAAAGAAAAGTTAAGTTATATTTATATGTACATTCATAATAACAAAGTAGTCTAACAGGAGAAATCTAAGCTAAAGTGACATCTGTTTTTATAAAATCCTGTGAAACTTGGCCTATGGTAGTACTTAGGTCTTCATTTTACGAATTATTCTAGGTGGTACTAGGGACCATATAGTTTTGCAGATAAAAATGTAAGTATAATTGTATTGTTACTGAGACACAATTTAATTTTGTTGTTATTGTGTGTATGGTACTGTAGTGCAGGATGCTTCATTACCTTAGCAGAAAAGGTGTCTACCTTACTTCTTAGAATAAAACATAGCTGAAGTATTTATATATTTAAACATCTTTCTCTTTTCTTTCAGTTAAAACCACAGACCCACACTGTAAAGTTGACAAGTTCAATTATGCCATCCTCTGATCATTGTCCTATGAAAAATACAGCTAGTTTTATTTGCCATAACATGCAGTCTGCTTATTTCTTTAATGTTTATTCTTTGTGTGTGTGTTTGTATCTGTTGCTTGGCCTATGATACAGTAAACCCCGGAAAAATGCATTTCTCTACATCTTTTTTAAAGATATAAGAATATGTGAAAGTATTCCTGAGTGTAAATATTTTTTTATTTATTTAGCAGTAGCATTATTCCTAACTTTTGCACAGTGAATTTGAAATGTATATATCTACATTTATATGTACCCGTCAGTGAATGAAGGACAGATAGGATAAGAATATACATATTTTTGACAGTGTAAGAAACTCCTCATTATATTATTATACTCTAAGTCACATTAGGTCTGAAGTACTTGACAGGTTTCTATTTTATAAAGACATTTCTGAATATAATCAATGTAACTCCCAATAGTTACATTTCTAATAACCAATTTGCTGAATTGTGCTCTTGTCAAGATAATTTATACATACACCATATGTTCTGTGAAATTTTTCTTTGCCCAGGTGAGCATTTAATCTTCTTTTCACCCTGAAGGAATTATCCATGTCCCTGAGGTCAGAGGATCTTCCACTTTTTTTTCCCTTTCGTCATACCTTCCAGACTTAAGACCTCATGTCACAATGATCATCTTTTCAGCAGAGGACAGTAAATGGCATTCTCAGAGTCCACAATTCCACTGTTTAATTGGCTGTAGAAATCAGTATTGAGCTAAAGGTGATTTTGAAGCATCATCAGCTCTTCTTCACTTTTAGGCAAGATTTACATTTTGTCCTCCTTTGAGATTGTATAGAATATTTCTCAGGGGGATGAAGTATAGTAATACATTATTAAAGAAAACTAATAAGTTTTTGGTTTTTTTTTAATTATTATTTCTACAGGAAAGCAATATTTCTCTGGTTGGAATTTTCTTACTAATGCTAGTAAAGTTTGTAGAACAGTTTGTTTTGATACAGTGAATTAAATAGATGATAGAAAGGTACATATCAAATAGTTTTCCTTTTTGACAATTTCAGAACCTTGTCTTCATAATGTTAAATGTGTGTGGGAAGAAAGAGCTAACAAACCATTTGATACTAGGTATCAGACAGGATAATACTCTGATACTCATTCTGTTGTATGATTGTTCCCAAAGAAAGAAACAGTTTATTTTTCAAGACTTTTTCCTTTACATTTTTTATAGAAAGACTGAGTTTACATCTATGTTTTATTATCATCTACTATATCGTCCATTGAGTAATAGTATAATTTGGGCAGTTTTAAAAGTAAGACACTCAGTGAGTAGGTAAATAATACAGAGCATTTGAGAGATTATTTGGAATTTACTCTCTAAAGCAAAACAGACAATTTATTTAAGGACTTGAGCTTGAGATTCTTGCTGAAGGGAAACAGTACTTATGGTACTTTAGCAAAGAAATCTTGGAGCCTCCAAACAATTGTTTCAACATTCCCAGTGTTATTGAGTAGGCTGGAAAATGTTCTCCTAAATCAAGAGTTTTGAATCTTTTTTCCTTTCCTTCTCTTTCCTTCTCTAAAGGATTCTCCTTTAAAGCGGTAAGTTATGCCAGCTAAATGAAGTTATGTTGGATAAAAAAATGTCCATAGTTTTTCTGGCTTTTCTATCTCTTTTGTCAGACAGCAACAACTGCTTAATGCCAGATACACATTTTCCATTTTGCATTTCTGTTACCATAGAGTTCAGTTATTCTCAAATAACATTAGAATAGGAATTAAGGTTGTTTTGCACTATTCTAACTGTTGAAAAAGGCTTAAGCAGGGGCTTTACAATAGTTTTATTTCTGGGAGTGACCATTCTTGGCAATTAAACAGAACATAGAAGTAGGATAGCTACACAAATGTTATGGAATTGTGAATTCCAGTTTGAATATCTACATCACATTTGCTTTAAACCAGAACAGCCACTTCATTTCTGGCCACTCAGCCCTGATGCTCAAGGGAAACATACAAAATATCTTCAAAAGATAAGTCCGGAACTAAAATTCATAACTCTACTGGGCTCTAAAAGCCACGGACTGAACAGAGACATTGGTTTTATGGCACATTATATTTTCTGCCATCCCAGGATAACCTTTCTATGCTGCACAGACAATAAATTACTTCTATCTCTTTTTTTCTGTCCTGTAGGAGTAAACAAATGCATTCTTTCCATTTCTAATATTTCTCCACTCCGTATTGATGAAGTATCTTTTCTTTTAGTCAATTTAATTGTCAAGTTGGATTAAATTAATATCAGAGCAGTGGTTCTCAACTGTTATTTAGTTTGAAAGACTGATAATTCCACTTCAGATTGGCAGAAAGTCTTGAATGCCCGTAAGTTTGTCATTTTTCCCTCAAGTATTTCATTTAGTTTCCTAGAAGTAAGTCTTCCTATTAACTCTTTGCACGTAGAATACAAGACTAGCGTAATACACTTAATTCACTGTAATGTGCTGGTTAGATACAGTTCCTCCTTTTTGGTTCCTGAAGATTTATAGCAGTTTAGTCTTTTAATGAGCTGTTCTGCCAGTCCAAATTTCTAGGTAGCTGTTCTTTTGTAATTTTAATATTTTCTTTTTTTATTCCTAGATTATTTTATATATGATCTGTAAAGCATTTTGAAATCAGTGCAGCTGAGGAGCAATGTGTAATTGTCCAGTTTCTTTTTTATCAACAAAAAACAGTAAGAAGTACAAAATGCACATGATTGTAAATGTCCCTGTTTTCAAGATTAAAATCCTTATATGGAATATTCCAATTTCTTGGTTTCTTGGTTCTCAATAATGTCCACTGAAAATCTGCTTAACTCTGGGCTGTAACTGATTTTTACTAGATTTCTAGTAAATGTTTTGATGGAAACTGGGAAATTCTGAAACACATTTTAAAGGTAAAAACTATTACTCAAAATATTGTGTAAAAATGCAATTGTGTATTAATACACAAGATGTATATTGTTCTGTACTGTTCACTTTTGCAATTCTTCAGTTAAAAAACAAAACAAACAACAGAATCAAGAGAATAACTCTGTCTCCGCAGGTCTGAGACTTCACAGGAGATGCTTCTGAATACACCCTCATGGTTTGGTGCTTACTTTTATCTGAGAGTAACAACACCATAAATTCAGATCTTGGCTCTATCTCTAGTGTTATAAAACTTCAGTAAAATAAATGAAAGAAAAAAAGAAGATACAATATCCAAACTTGTGGCATTATGACATACCACCAGAGTACCTTGCCGCATAGATCAACTTTAATTGTGATCTTTTTACAAACTGGTGCAAAACTGGACTTGGTCAGCATATGACACAAAACCTATAAGGGAACTGTTCATAATTCAGAAAACAGTGCTTGTAGTTCAGCCGTTTTGCCATGTTTCCTGAAAAACTAAAGAATGTCTCACTATACGATTAATGATGATCATTTTTTCCCTGTGGAAAGAAGAAGAAAGACAGTTCTTTTAATTTAAAAGAAAAACCCTCAGTCTTTCTTTTCTTTCCAGCTGTCTTATGAAACAGACGCTTCATAAGAAAAGTGGAAATTTTTCCATTGCTTCACGTTTAGTTATTTATTTCAATATCTTTGCAAGTCTTTCTGGTGGTAATAATTGTTATTTACCATCTAATATGATCAGAGCATACTTAGCTTCAGCCACCTTAAGGAATTTGGATCCAGATCTGCCCATTTTTGTGTGCGACTGTAAACATTAATATAATCTTTTTTTTTTTGGCATGTATGTGCCTACATAGCAAAATTATGATTCAGAAACAGAACTGTGCATTGTGCAGTAACTTCAGGAAGCTACTGCTTTGTTGTAGGATTTATTATTCCTATTTAGAATTTAAATTGAAATTGCTGATATAAAAAAAAGAATACTCTCAAGACTAGCAATTGTAAAACACAGTGATCATCTGCTACTGACCTTGAAAGGATTCAGTATTACTCAAAATACTCTCATGTGATCAGCACCTAATGATAGAAACTCTTCCACTATAGCATAGTTCCATATTATAGATTCCTAAAAAACATTTAATCTGCTACCGTAGATGTGTTGTATAGTAAAATCTCAGTTTTTCATTTTGGAGAATTTCATTTGCACTGTAGTAGAACTATTATCACACACAGAGGAAAAACTTAAATCCATTTGAAGTAGTGCACTCACAGTTTCTTCAACTTTCCAGTCTTTAACCATCCCTGTTGTTCAGCAGATGGATTTAATACACTTAGTTGCTTTTGTGTTTCTCAGTTTCAGTGGAACAGCAAAATGTGGAAGTCTAGATCTGATTTCAGGTTTTGGAGAACAAGCCTGAGGGTTAAACAGGAATTTTGATCTTTACAGCCTGATCAAGTTTTCCTTATTGTCACTTGTACTTTCTCTTTCCTTTTTTTTTTGGAGTTAATATTCTTGTCCCAAGCCTCTTTGCTCAGATAATCTCATTTGCACACCAATAGATCCTTGCCATACTTGTTTCTCTAATCAGCCGTTCTTCAACACTTTGTTTTTCTCTTGGTTCTCCTTTTCTCTGTTCTTTCCCTCCTTAAATCACATAGGTCTCTCTGTTCAGTGTTGCACCTTCCTAGACCCACTACCTTTCCTGACACTTTTTTCTAGTTGCCTTCAACTAATGTGAACTTGAACCAACCAGTTTTGTATTAACTGAGGTCCTAAAGGTCTTCCTGTTCAGTCAGTCCATGGCCTTTCATATATGTGTACAGTTTGACTCATGCCCAACAACAATCATTTGAGGTCCATTCTCCTAAGTGACAGCCACATAGACCCTCCTATGAGGAGGATAGATCCTGTGCAACTTGCCCTTGGTTTGCAATTCCTTTTCTCTCAATGTATTGAATGGGACACAGGAAAATTTCATTATAGAAGAAATAAAGGATCAGTCTCAGGATGGGCATTACTCTATGCAGATAGAATCTTTCAAGATTTAAGCTTTCAACTCATACATTCTTTTCTTTATCTTATTTTGCCCGCAATTTTTGTCCAAGTTTAAGTAAATCTTCATCCCAGAACAGATTTCTGTTCCTCTTCCATCTATCTTCCATACCCCATTGGGTGAGACCTAAATGTTTCCCTAAAGAAGGCAGAAGCTTTTGTATAGGTAAAAGATATGTAAAGAACTTTTCTCACAAGCCTTGTTTTCAGATCCTGATAATTGGGATGAAACTGTCCAATATTAGAGAGTCTCAAGTGGATATAGGTTAAATATAATGGTTACAGGGAAAGAAGTATTCTAAAACTTTTTTTGTAAAGGTTGGGCAAATGTTTGGAACATCTCATACAGAGGTGTTTCAGCAGCTGCATACGTAGTATATTATACTGTCCTAATATTCACATTGTCATAGAAATCACGTATTTGGAAAATCTTTACACTTTTCTCTTAGTGGGATTAACAATCTTTATGAATGCTACTGCAATCTAGATAATTATTATTTTAAAATCTAATTAACTGATGGCAATACTATGTTTCACAAAATACAATGTTCAAAGTTCAGTAAATCTAAATAGCTGTTTACATGAAGAAATAATGTAGAACAGTCTGGAAGATACAAACTGATCACATATTAGTTAAGACTTCAGGTCATTATTCTACATTTGTATTGATCTTTTCAAGACTTGTTAATAGTTTTTCAGGACAGATTTTTGTCGGTCAGGTTCACATCTTGTGCTCTAAAATTCAAAAAATTGCTTTAAATCATGCTTTGTTTCCATAACAAATTGATTCTTTTTCTTCGCTACCATTTTGAATATCACAATAAAGTGAAAACATCGTCACATAGGCACCACATCTCCACACCTGTACTTCTATGCTGCTTCAGCATATTAAAAGACCTTCAATTGATGTATTTTCTTGGTGTGATAAATGAAATAGAGTTCCAAGATATTTAATCTGAAATATGGAAGACTGCATCAGCTGTAACATTTCAAAAGAGGAGAGAATGGGAGTCTCCTTTGGGGTTTTCAGTTCAATACAAAGCTTCTGAACTATCACTTAAAATTTGAACACATGATAACATTGTGCATACTAAAATAACTTGGTGTATTTTTACTGATACTTGCTTTGTTTTCACCTGCAAAATCAAACGGGTAAGAACAGGAGACAGCCTGTTAGTACCTCAGCATTTCTGTTTCCAACCAATTTTAACATCCTTTACCTTTTTTGAATCCTACTTGTATTCTGAAAAATTAGGTCCCTTTTATCTCAACATGTGTCTGACTTTTTTTCCTTGGTGAATTGCACCTGCCTTGGCTTACTTCAAACTCATGACTGCTAAGTTATCCAATTAGTACTTCTATGTATAATATATTAGTTAAATAGTTGACTTTACTTTTGAAGAAGTGCTTGAGTCTGTCTACAAACTTCAATTTGTAGGATACATTTGTCATTTCTTGAGGAGCAAGAATCATGTCAACTGGTATTTTTGCAGAAGGGAAAATTATTAAATATATAATTCTTCTGTGAAAATTTGCAGATGTATCACCTGTTTTCAGAAAGAAAGTCCATATTTTGATATCTAAAGTTTTATTGTGTTGTTTCTCTCTCTAGCTTGTCAGTCGGGTGTTCTTCTAATTATCATCTTGAGGTCACATATGGCTGATTCTGTATTGCTGGTTGAGGTTTTCTCATGTGTATATAAACAGTAGGATCTTTCAGTGATTATTAGTTTTCATTTTGTTTCTCATTTAATCTCCCAGCATTTTGTTTTTCTGTGATGTTATGTGATGTGAATGTTAGCATAAGCAGCTAGTACATTTAAAAAAATAAAATTCTTCTCAGTCTTATTTACATTGTGTATTCTGTATATACTTTCTTTTTTGTATTTAATTATTTTTAAAATATTGATTGATAGTGAAAAAAAAACAACAACCAACAAACAAACAAACAAAAAACAAAAAAACATCTGCAGAGTGGCTCCAGTCAAGTTAGATCAAGTTGGCTAAACCTGTCTGCCAGCTTAAAATGAGTAAGTTCTGCAGATCTCTACTGAAGTAGAGTAGCTATCAAAGCAGTTTGGTTTGGAATGCAGAAAAGAGAATGTCAAGGAATATCAGAGGAGATGAGTATCTCTAAAACTTCTTTATCATTACTACAGTGGAGTCAGTCTCTTCCTGCATTCCCATTCTTTCTTTACCTCTCTCTGAAGAGAGATGGACCTGTATTTTTCTTTTCCTTAAAGAATGCTCAGGGATACAGTGGTTTTGATTGCTTGTCCTGGAAATTCAGCACAAATTGTACAGAATGGGTCTATGTTATCAACTGTGTTATTTTTTACTTCTCTGCAGCTCCAGTTTTTCTGTGCACCCCCTACACTTCAGCTTACTGTAAATACAGGCCAACAACATTGCTGTAAGCTGTTTGTGGCTGAAGGGAGAACTTCCTGAATTCATTCTCTAAAGGCAATATACTGTGCACCTCGATAGTTTGCCAGCTTAAATAGTCCAGTGAACTAAACAAAGAAATTGACATAGCTCTACACTGCATTAGAAATGTTAGTAGATAACCTTGGCTGAAATAATGTTCAGAATAGACTGAGTTGTAATGCCATTTATTTATTTATCTTTTCTACACAGTCACGATATAAATAAACAGTCCATACAGAGTAGAACTGCATTAGCAGAAGAAATATCAAGACAAAAAATATTCAGCCTCATCTATTGTCCTGGACAATACTTGATGTAATTTTTGTCTCCTTGCATGTGGGAGATGTGATAGTCTTCCAT
This sequence comes from Perdix hodgsoniae, assembly GCA_035772895.1. Taxonomy (NCBI): domain Eukaryota; kingdom Metazoa; phylum Chordata; class Aves; order Galliformes; family Phasianidae; genus Perdix; species Perdix hodgsoniae. The sequence continues at coordinate 2,461,934 of JAPSGF010000079.1, read as the reverse complement.
AATCTTCATGGTTTCCCTTCTACTGATTACTGAGTTTCATTTCATATGGGCTGTAATATGATTGCTGAGCTAAGAAAAAGAAAGGAATTGCAGTTCCTACTACCTCAATCCTTGATGTTCTAAAAAACACAGAGTGAAGACCAGTAGTGTCACTACTACATATATAGCTAAAATTGGAAGTGCAACTGCAGAAATGTAGGCTACTAGCACCCAGCTAAAAACATCCTCACCTCTGTGAGGCAGGTAGTAATCCAAATTCAGAAAACCTCAAACATAATTAGTGGGTATTCCAGGTGATACCCTTTACTAGGCTTTTTCAGAAGTGTCCAGCTAGTAGGATCTCATTCAAGATCTGTTACATCTTTAACTGTGCAGAAATGTTAAGTACATACATTTTGTCCAGTCTAGCAGTGCTTATTAAAGATATTTGGTTTATATTTTTGCAGACTGTGAGCTATGAGATGAAGTTTTTTTTTTCCTTCTGTTACACCTTAGTTTGCACTTAATATTTTAAAAAAGGTACCTACTCCGTGTTTGTGTGTGAGTGTGTGTGGTGGGGGGATAATTCAGTCACTGGCTGCTTTGAGTTAGTTCTGGGTTGTCTAAGAAAGATGAGATTGAAAGACATAGCTTAGTAATGACAGATGTGTATCTCCAAAGATTGGATTGATACAGCGTTTTTTTTTTTATTACTTGTATAGTCCCACTGATAATTTCTATTTAACTACCATTTTAAACGACTATTTGAATAGTAATTACTCCACACATTGTGAGCATGTAAATGAATGTGACCACTTATAACATGCAAAAATGTTTTATCTCATCCATTTTAAAGTTAATATTTTAATTCTAGTAGTGTACATATCTTAAACAGATATGTAAGAGAGTGGGAATGTAATGGAAAAGTTAGTTGGATTTCTACCACTGTTTGCAACTAATAGTGCACCTACTTAAATGCTACCCTTGTTTTATCATAGGTGAAACATCAGCGTGTCACTCAGGATGATTTTGTTACTTGCTACTGTCATATTTTTCAATCCAGAATGTAGTGCCTAAGTGTTAGCATGCACAGAATAAATTTTCAGGCAGCTATGAACATTGCCTAATTAAGATACCTGTAGTACTTTTCAGTTGTATAATCTTGACCTTGTCATCTTTCTATCATTTATTTTTCTAGACATTATATGATTGGATTAAAGATTCCCTTTAAACTGATATCTAATAGAATAAATTACTGATATGTAATGGAAAATGAATATTAAGAATTGATACACAGTCATTTAGTTGTTTATGTTGTTATTGGAACTATTCAAGCGGTTACCTTCTGTTTTGATATCAAAAACTGAAATTTTTGAGAGAATGCTATTAGGCCTGTAAGTCTAGTGAACAACTTCAGATTAGAAAATCATTAAGGAATAAAACTAGTGAAACTTAGATAATAAAACATGAGTGGAAAATGGAGATAATTATGTAACTGCAACACAGTACACATTTTTATTTTTGAATTTGTCTGAATAAAATCACGTAACATAGTATTACTTTTTTTTAGATACTGTCAAACAGCGTAATAGCCTTAGCTTCCCACAGTAATTCCTTTTCTTTTGCTTTATTCTTTTTATTTTAATATTGCTCCTAAATAAAACATTTTCGGATTTTATTTTTTTAACCAAAAAAAGGGAAAATAAAATACAGCTACCTCTGGGTAACTTATTACGGCGAACAACAACAACAAAGGAAGATGATTATACTTTTATCCCTTGTGGATTTCTTTTTAATATTTCAGAGCAATGAACATATGGCTGTTACTATCAGCACCGGTGTATTTGCAGCGATGCCTATCAACATCCACCAGAGAGCAGGGCAGCTCCAAAACCCACATCTTTCATGCTGTGGAAATTGATGGAGACAGCAACACAGCCAGCTTCTTGGCCAAACAACATGGAATGCAGTTCATTTCAAAGGTCAGCGCATATTTAAACTTCCTTCATTACTCCCACCTTTATGCTTGAGATTTTCATTTTTTTAAAATCAGTTTACCTAGAGGTTCCTTTAGAGACAGAAAAATGAAAGTGCTGAATCCTATTTTCATTTGGGGATATCAAGCTTTTTATCAAATTATAGAGGTGGCGTTTCAGAATATTTCATATCTGATCAGAAGGAAAATCCAAAAATAATTTTCTCTTTATTCAGGAGTCTTTCAGGCACTGGGACTGTTTTATTTATTACTTAATATTGTGCTCCAGTCAATCATTTTGAATTCAGACAGGAAAATGGAATTTTTATTTTTAAAAGGAAAAAAAACTGAGGAAAAATGCCATTGGAATAAAGCAGATTTTATTATTTTTTAAAAATATAAATATGTCTTTTCATCATATACTACCTATTTTATTTTACTTTAACTAAAGCAAATTAATATGGGGACATATTTTAAACAAAGGATCTTGTATAAAATCTTCTATTACTAAATTAAAAGCACTTCTTTTTTTTTTTCTTTTTTTTTTCCCACAGCATTTCTAACGCATTTATTTTTGCTCTTGACAGTTATGTCCTTATAACACAATCAAGGAATAAATGCTTTTCTTTCTTTTAACTAGTACCTCAGTGCACACTTATTCCATATGTGATGTGTATGTATGTATAAGTATGAAGTATATATTTCTATTGCATTCAGCTTCATTTTTGCTTTCCATCTGAAGTAGGTTATTCCTAAAGTGTGTTAGAGAGGAAACTCATTAATATCTTTCAGGTACAGTAACTGGTCTATAAAACTGGACGTGGCACAATGCCAGTGGCATTGTGTTTAATTTTCTTCGTCTTTCTATTTTAGAAGTATCTTGCATCAATTAAAATAGGTCACAAATAAAATACTAAAACTTTTAATATGTTAATCTATGGCAGCCTCCATTCATTGACCTGAAAGTTCTCTGCCAATTTTAATGAAGTAAGCCTTGAAGTGCTCCTGTTGCTTTTATCTCTACTTTTCAGATGTGAAAGGCAGAGGTAGAGTAAGTAAAACAATTTGTTCAAGATCCACATAGGAAGTCTGTGGCCCAGTGAGAAATAGAAAATACATTTCGGAATTTTCAATTCTGTACTCTAGCTGTAAGAAATTATCCTAAGAGAGAAAATGTGATCAGCTTATGAAGAAGAGGCAATGCATTATATATACCTCAACAGTCATTATGGTCTACCCTATTCATGAGTATCACTGAAAGGCCCTGAGGAAAACTGCACCCAGTTTTCTGTCAGAAGAATAATGATGACAGCCCGCTTAGTGTGACTAGTATACACAGTGTATAAACGTTAAAACCACCACAAATTTCTGTGATAAACATGGTAAAACAAACAAACAAGGGAACAGCAAATAAAGAAATAAACACGGAGGCACTGGACAACATGTTTCTATAAAGGGTGACTTCAATTATAGGGTTACTTTGGAAGCATTTCCCCAGGCTTTGAGTAGTGCAGAGGTACTTAGTATGAGGGGAACAGGAGATGGTTTCCCTTGCTATACAATCTGGGCACTATTTATAGCTAGGTTGCTGGAAATAAAATTGGTAGTTTTAGGGAGCCAATTACACTGTATTTTTGTCCCGTAACATTTATTCATGAAAACATCTTTTTTTTTTTTTTTTTTTACAGTGATTGTGTATAAGAAAAAGCAAAGGATGGAAAGAGAAATGCAGGAGACATAAGAGGGGTTTTTCCCATGTGTTGTCTGTGAATTTCTAGTTTACAGCCTGTTGTATAAGCAGCAGTTACCTTAGCATTCTCATTTCAAATACGAATACCAAAAAAAAAAAAAAAAAAAAAAAAAAAGTTCTGTGGTATTTAAAGCTTAAGATCTTTAAGCCATGAGGAGCACTGCTACAGTATTAAAGATTCAAATATGATTAATATTTTTTTCAAACTTTTTGTTGGCTTGTAATAAGCTTACAGCATGTGCTGTATGATAAGGCAAGACGATACTAAAGTATTATTTGGAAAAATAAATCTGTAAAACTTGATAAAACTTGTTGCTACTAAAAATCCAGCATGATAGGGAGTATGAGTATTATTGCAGTTAGGACTTATGCTCCTATTTTAGGTTTCAGCATGAAAAAGCACTTGAAACATATACTTAAGTTCAATCCCTTTTCAGAAAAAAATCATAATAATGTGCCTAAGTTCTTTTGAAATAAATGGGATCTAAGCATATGCTTAAGTGCTTTACTGGATAAGACTGGCTATTGAATGGGACTCTTAGTGAAAAAACCCAGAGTTTTGTATGAGAAAAGTGACATCAAAGACTGAAAATGGTATCTTTTAAATATGTTACTGTCACCACAGGAAACAGGTTTCAGTAGAAATGGTAATTATGTGTAACTGTGACATCCTTGCTTCAGCATGTTAGTTGCAATTTATAGTTGCAGTTTAAAGGCATAACTTCCCTTTGGCATAAGCGTACATTTTTACTATGATGCAGTGAATAAAGACAGTGAGTTAAGTGTGTTACTTTGGAGTGCTTCCTCTCATTAAATGCCGTTACTTATTAATATGCAGATGCTTGGCAGCACAGCAGGAAAACTGTAAGTATGAAAAAGGCTACCGATTAGGTATGAAACTGGAATGCACTTTTTCCTTGTGTAACCCTTGAATGATATGTAGTATGTGAAATCCAAAATGTTAAGCTCTTGACACTGATTGTCAATACTATTTTATATCACATTCTGTACCAAAAAATTCTAAATATAAACATTTATGTTTATGAGATCATTATAAACTTAAAGTATTGCCATAATTTGTCTAACATTCCAAACCAGTGACAAAGTTCCTGGAATTAAAATACTCATTAGATACTTTGCAGATACCCTCAGCATGTAGGACAGTCTCATCAGCTCTAACCTATCTAAAATATTTTGCAAAGAATAGCTTATAGATCATAGAATTGTTTTCACAGCAGATATTACTATTTGTATATATTAGAGATATACCTGAGAGTCAAAGGAAACAGCTGTATTTCGAGTCAGTTCAATTCCCTTATTTTTCCCTACTGTAATGTAGAATATGTGAGTCTTGTTTCTGTACTGCAAAAAGGATTTTTATTGTACTGCTAGGCGGCAGAAATATAGTGCCAAACACTTCAGTTTCATTCTCTTGTTTCCTTCCTCACTCTGTAAGACAGAGGTTGTATAGAAGATACAGAGTTTATTGCATTTCTTCAGTCTCAGAGGGAAGAAGGTGTTAAAGGAGTAAAACTTGAAAAGGGAGCACATGCACAGTAACTGTGGGTCATCTAGAACACTTTTTTTGGCTCCATCATGCCTCATCCTTGCCCATCAGTGAAGGCAACTGAAAACCTCCCATTGACTTTGAAGGGAGCTTAGAAGAAGAAATGTTTCTATTTAAATGTACCCAAGTAGCAAATACAAGTATTAATTAAGCTAGGTGAGACATTCATAGGAAAGCAGAGGGAAAAAATAATGAATTTGATCTCAGTCATCCAACCCTCCAAGACTCATTATCCTGTTTCATATTTTGCTCCTCCTAGTGGAAGACAGAAAAAATGAGGAAATGCTGGGAAAGCTACACCTAAAATCAAGCTGTACTTTATATATTTAATGGTGTATTGTTCTTGGAAAAAGAGTTTTAACTGACAGCTCCTTTAACTGAGATTTTAAAGTAACCATCGAGCTTCAATTATTTTAGAGAAGTCAGACAAATGAAACACATGAAGTTCTTCTTTCTTTTTGTTGTTGTTTTCAATTTGGATTTGTAAGAGGTTTGGTGAATTTGAATCTCAAAGTGAAATCTGGGTTGTGGAGGAAATCAAGTGTACTGATGCATTAATTGTTGGAAAAAAATCAGTTTAATTTCTGGATCAGTTTTAAGCAGTTTGATGAATAAATATATAAAAATATATGTATGTAAGTAATACACATAAAAGAGACTGTGATTGCAACACACACCCAGGAAATACTTATCCAATATATAAAAACAACAAAGCTTCCCATGTAGGATTTTTTTCTTGACCATACAAACCATTTGGGATCACTTGCGGTAAAGTTCAAGGTCTTGATGTTCTTAAATTTGTATAGAAATTCCAAAGAGGTCTTGGATTTAAAATAAATAAATAAATAAATAAATAAATGAGGATTTGAAATTAATTATTCTGATCAGGACTGAAAAATTGATAATGTGTCTGTATATAAATATACATATATTTAGAAGATGAAGTCAAACCCCACTTTTAATAAAAGTGGGTTTAATAAATGTACTCTCTAGGAATGAAAACAAAGTATGTGAATGACATTTTGACTGTAAGGTTAGTTTCATGTTCTTTCTTTTTCTCTCTGTTTTGATTTCTTTCTTTTTTTTTTTTCCTTTTTGAATTCAAAGCAATTTTTTATCATTTCATTATCAGTTCTAATTCTACTGTCCATAGTCTGTTTTTTTCTTTATTCAGCTGCTAACTTTATTTTGGCTAACTTGCAAGCTGTATGCAGAGCAGTTATAACTTGTTTCTGAGTTTCTGATCTTACTATGTTACATATATTTGTAGTTGAAGTACACAAAACCTAAGGAATTGCCTCTTGCTGGCCTGGACTCAGGCTTAACGTATTCTTTCCAAGGATATATGTTAACTTACATCATCTCCTCAGGGAAATGGCCCTAAGTTGCACCAGGGTAAGTTTGAGTTGGATATCAGGAAAAACTTCTTTATAGAAAGGGTTTTTAAGCACTGGAATAGGCTCCTCAGGGAGGTGGTTGAGTCACCATCTCTGGATGCGTTTAAAAACCGTTTGGATGTGGTATTCAGGGACATGATTTAGCGAAGGGTTGTTAGATTTAGGGTAGTATGGTCAGGTTGCTGTTGGACTCGATGATCTTGAAGATCTTTTCCAACCTGAGCAATTCTATGATTCTTTGATCACCATAATTCTGTGTGCAGTTTTGGACACTATTTAGGAAGGGCATAAAACTATTAGAGAGCATTTGAAGGAGGGCTGAGAAGATGGGAAAGGGTCTAGAGGGCAAGCCATGTGAGGAGCTGCTGAGGTCCCTTGGTTTGCACAGCCCAGAGCAGAGGAGCTGAGGGGAGGCCTCATGGCGGATGCAGATCCTCACAGGGAGGAGAGGGCATCTCTGAGCTCTGCTCTCTGGTGACAGAGACAGGGCCTGAGGGAATGGCATGGAGCTGTGTCAGGGAAGGATCAGGTTGGGAGTTAGGAACAGGTTCTTGACCAGAAGGTGGTGGTCACGGAACAGGTTCCCCAGGGCAGCGGTCATGGTCTGGAGCTGCCGGAGCTCAAGGAGCATCTGGACAGTGCTCTCAAACATAAGGTCTCATTTTGGATGGTGCTGTGTAGAGCCAGGATTTGGGCTTGGTGATCCTTCTGGGTCCCTTCCAGCTTGGGATATTCTGTGATTTTATGATTCTGTGAACTCATTCTACAGAGAAAAGTTTTGATAGCACATCTTTAGTTTTCACCTTTGCCGCAAAGTAAGTTTTGTGTTGAGCATTTGTCTTCAGGCTACTTTTTTTCTTTTTTTTTCCCCCTACCTTCTACCAGGTGAATGCTCCTATGTTTGAAAAAGGGCTTTATAAAAAGGCAGAAAATTATGAGCACTCATTAGTTATAACCAATTTATGCTAATATACTAGGAAACTAATCATTTAATCATTCTGATTGTAATGATAAGCATGATTCATGGGAGATGTAAATTGGTATAGCCTTATTTAAATCAATGAAACTATACTGACATCTGCCAGATGAGAATCAGGTCCCTTATCTTGATTTGAATAATTTAATGGTAGGCTGACCAGACCATTAGAGAATACAGTTAATAGAACAATCTTGTATTGAAAGTGGAATGGAATATGGAAGCTAGTAATCTTTTAAATATCTTTTTTTTTCCCCTCTATTTTTTTTCTTTGAATAGACAAGTGTTAGGCAGATCAAGTTTAAGGTCTGAAGTTAGTGGTATAATGATGTATTTAGCAAACAAGCACAATGTGGAAAAATCTTGGGAAATATTTTCATATGATACTGAAAATAACAACCCACTTTTTCAAGATTGCTGAAAACAGATAATTTTACATCTGCAGCTGCTATTCGGCACTGTTTGTTGTTATACTTACCTACTCTGTTGTTAAAATAGTAACTAGAGTGTAAAAGAAAAGTGGATAAAAATAGTAAATCACTATGCTTCACCTAGTTCTCATTAATGAAGGATTGTTCCCTACTAACCATATACAGTGTCATTTCAAATTCTGGATGCCTGCCGCTGTAAGGAATCAGTGTAAACATGGTTACAAGTCTTTTATTTTTTTACATGGAAGTATCTTAAATAAGAGTTATGAAATTAAAAACTCTCTATGGAACTACAACAAATGTTTCTTCTCATTTCATGCACCTCTGGGACTGTAGCACTGGAAAATGGATGCAAGAACCCATAAATTTGCCAGATGCTTGGTACAGGGTTCCTGGAATACATTTAATCCCTCACTATTTTTGTCCCTGAAAGGAGAAAAAAATCAAGATAAATTGAAATTTGGTTTCATTTAAAATATATTACTAAATTAATATATGCTTATCTATTTTTGCTGTGATTGCCAGTGGTGCTTAGCGAACTGATGTCAATATATTATATGTACATATATTACATAAATGGAATGGTATGGAGTTCATGGTGAGCTAACTAATTTATTTCCATCAGTTTACTATGGAAAGTCCTTTGTACCAAATTAAATTGATTCATCAAGAAGCATTTCATTGTTTATTAGGATATTTTTGATGTTATGAACTTTGAGGTCAACCATATGAACTCACTGAGTTTCCTACATCTTTTAAGTTGTTTCACAAGAAGTATTTTGCACCAAGATTAGTTTGAAGGATGCACTGATAAGCAGTTTTACCTTATACACTAATGCAATTAAAGATTTTAATTTAGACAAATTTAAGCTCTGGAATCTGCCTTTAAAGAAGGAAGTGAGCCAGGAAGGGAAAAGAATGATGCTTCATTTGGACAGTCATTGAAATATTTATGGTACCTCACTAAATTGTTTAACAATTATAATGCGTTCTTTTTGTGTAGTACACTTCATTCAAGACTGCAGAGATTCCCTACCAGTTTAACTTTTCATAAAGTTTCTGAACCTGGATCAATATCACTATCTGCGAGATGCAATTTCAACAGGTTTTACCCAGACGAATGTTCAGAGTAATTAAAACTATTTACAACTTGGAACTATATTTGAAGAATTGTTTCAACTTGCATAGTACAGAAGTGCTTCCTGATGTTCAGATGGAACGTCCCAAGTTGCAGTTTGGACTCAATGCCTCTTGTTCTGGCACTTTGCACCACTGAAAAGAGATTGGCTCTATCCTCTTTGCACCCTCCCTACATATCTATATACACATTGATAAGATATCCCCTAAGCCTTCTCTTAATCAAAGTGAAAAGTCCCAGTTCCCTCAGTCTTCCCTTCTATGAGAGATGCTCCTGTCCCTTGATCATGCTTATGACCCTTCTTTGGACTATTTCCAGTATGTTTACATCTCTCTTCTACCGGAGAACCTAGAAGTGGACGCAGCACTGCATGTGTGGCCTCATACTGAGCCTTTACTGGAATTCCCTCCCTTTTGAATTTTTGCATTTGTCACCAAAGGAAATTTTTTTTTTTTTTTAAGAAGTTGATATGATGAATCATACTCAGAATTTTCTAGATGGGAATCCCCTTTCCTTCTCATCAAGGATTTTTCATAGTGTATCATGGTAAGTCAGAGGTTGTAGAAAACTTGAATCATAATCATGGAATCATAAAGATTCTATCCCCTGGACCTGCTCCAAAAGCTCCACACTTTTTCCTGTGTTGGGAGCCACAGGCCTGGATGCAGTATTTTAGATGGGGCTTCATAAGGGCAGAGTATAGAGGGACAATAACCTCCACCTTCCTGCTGGTCACTCTTATTTTGATGCAGCCTAGAACCCTGTCAGTCTTCTGGGCTGCAAGCACACATTGCTGACTCACATCCAGCTTTTCATCCACCAGGACACCCAAGATCTTCACAGGGCTATTGTCAATGAGTTCTTTTCCCAGTCTTTACACAGATCTGAGATTGCCCCTACCTAAGTGTAGCACCTTGCGCTTTGCCTTGTTGAACCTCATTAGATTCCCATGGGCCCACTTTCCAAACCTGTCCAGATCCCTCTGGATGGTGTCCCTTCCTTCTATTGTGTCAACTGTACCGCTCAGCCTGGTGTCATCAGTAAACTTGCTGAGGGTACACTCATCTGTGTTATCAATAAAGAAAATTGGAAAGCACCTGTCTCAAGACAGACTCCTGGATGACACCACTCCTAACTGACTACTACCTGGATACAGATCCATTGATCTTCTGGCTGTGACCGTCCAACCAATTATTTATCCACCTAATAATCCAGCTTTCAAATCCATGTATCTCCAATTTAGAGATAAAGATGTGGTGTGGAACCACGTCAAAGACCTTGCACAAGGTCAGGTAGATAACATCAGTTGCCCTGTGTCCACCGATTTCATCACTCCATTGTAGAAGGCCACCAGACTATTCTGGCATGATCTGCCCTTGGTAGAGCCACACAGGCTGCCTTGGATCACCTTCTCGTCTTACATTTGCCTTAACATTTCTTCCAGGAGGATCCATTCCATTTTCTTCCCAGGCACAGAGTTGAGGCTCACCGGCATGTGGTTCCCCACGTTTTCCTTTCTCTATTTCTTGAAAATGACGAATTTTTCCAGTCACTGGGGACTTTGCCTCACAACCACGAGTTTTCAAAAATGATGGAGAGTGGCTTGCCAAATACATCAGCCAATTCTTTCTGAGCCCCTGTGTCTCATTCCAATTTATAGGAGGAAGAGGAGGTTCTTTGATATATGTATACCTGATATGAGATTAAGAAACAATGGTTCAAATGTTGGCCCAATCAGTTTATTACAAACCTTAATCAGGGAGATAGGGAAGGGGAGGCTGGTGACCATTACAATTTTAGGATGGTGGGGAAGGGAAAGCAGGCAATAGGAAAGATAAGAAAGAAATAATAATTCTGTAAAACAGGGATAGTCACCACTAAGATCCAGCAGTGTCCCATTGCACGCCGTTCAGATGGTTGGAAGGAAAAGCAAAGGGGAGAGCAGCAGCAGAGTGGCTGGCCTTAGGCAGCAAGCAGGTACAGACATAGCAGCCCCAGGAGGAAGAGGAAGGTCTCAGGTAGCAGGCCCAGCATTGTCCATCAGCAAGCAGGCAGCATGTTGTGAGACAAGTGATGTCAAACACCTACCTCCCTCTACCAACCCTCTTGGTTGTTGGTCCCTTTTTTATCCTTCTTTTTCTGCAGTGTGGCTTTTTTGGGTGCTTGGGTAAGAGTCATGTGCAGTACCCCCCGAGATGGTGATCTCCCTCAGGATACACAAGACCACTGTTTTCTGACCATTAAGCTGCTTATCTCTCTCTCTCATTACCCCTGGCCTGCAAATCTTTAGACAAAAGATTTCACCTACTTTGACTAGGACTTGCCTGGATTTGTCCATCTGTCCATCCTTTTGGCAAAGGATTTCTCAACCCTTGACAAGGACTTGACCATCAATGTTCCACAGCAAGTTTTGAGACAAAGGTGCAAAAGAACAATCTTTTACACTCTGGGATGAATGTTGTCTGTCCCCATAGACTTGTACACATTCAGCCTCATGGGGCAGCCTTGAACACGCTCTGTTTTTATTGTAGGAGAGATTTTGCAACCTCTACTCTTGCTTAGATGTTCAGGGATGTGAGAGGTGTGGGAAGCCTGCCTGGCAGTGAAGACTCGGGCAAAGAGCTTGTTGAATAGCTTGGCCTTCTCTGTGTCTACTGAAGCCAGTCCTCCCTTCTCATTTATCTGAGGGTGTTCTCTCTTTGCCTATCTTTTCTACCTATGTACTTACAGTATACCTTCCTGTTATTTTTCATATCCCTTGCCAAGTTCAGTTCTATCTGTGCCTTGACTTTCCTGATCCCATCTCTACATGTCTGGACAGCATCCCTATATTCTTCCCAGGCCACCCATTTCTGCTTTCTAAGCTTATACTTTTCCTTCTTTTCCCTCAGTTTGTCCTTGTTCAGCCATGGTAGCTTCCTGCAGGACAAGGAAAAGACAGTTTCCCACGGGATCCCATCCAGTTGTTCCTTAAACTCTCTGAAATTCACTCTCCTGAAGTTCAGGATCCTGACGATCTTTACCAGGCCCACATTCTTTGAGATCATGAACTTGATCAGCGCCTGGTCACTACAGACCAGACTGCTTCCAATCTTAACCTCTTTAATGATCTCCCCTGCATTGGTGAGCACCAGGTCCAGCAACGTTTCACCTATGGTTGGTCTGTATAATACCAAGTATCACTATCATAAATATGGTTGTTTCAAGAGTTTTCTTCCTTATACAAACTAACAACTAGGATTCTCCAACATCCTCAAGCCAGAGAAGAGATGGTTATGACATATACCCTTAAAGTGAGGGTACATGGGGTACATGGGATATACTTTTTTTCTCATGGGCATAAAAGCAAGAACTCCTTTGCAACTGATGACTTAGTGCTATTCACTTAGTGTTGTGAATGGCAAATCTGGCCCCAGGGTTCTGTCTTTAGCAATGTAGAAAGTAATTACTGAGCCAAGACATTTGAACACACTGGTTTTCATATACTTAAATCTTCCTGGAGAGTCTCAACTGGTTTCAATATCACCTGAGAAAGCTGCTTCATATTCAGGATCAAAACCATATATGTCTTTATTGTTGTATGTTAGCATCTTCAAAGACTTATCTATTTCCCAGTGTGAGATGCGTATTTGTAATCAGCATGTCTGAGTGTGTGTATTATAGCATCCACACACACATAAGCAAACAAGCACCTATATACACTTGCACTTCTTTTAGGGGCTAGCACAGCTTTGTGTGCCCTCTCTACATGTGATTAAATATTAATTAGGCTTCTAATATAAGCAAGTGAGTTCACAGGCCCGAGTACTACATAAATAATGCATGAGGTACCCGAAGGCTCAGCCTGAGAAGCTGATTGGCCACCTTGGATTTGTATAATTATGAAGTTTCATTATTAACAGTGGAAGCAGTGGAGAGATTTGCCTAGCTTGAGGGACTTTGAAAGCATAAGCTGTCTCATTAGGGAAAAAGGGAATAAGGCATAATATGCAAACTTGTTAGAAAAAAAAAAAAAAGAATAAAAATTAAGCATAGCTCTTTAACAGGAGTATTTTATATGTATATATAAACATTTCCAATTGTATAAAAATACAGAAATTCAAATAAGTAAATGAGATCTATACTATAGCTATGTCACAGTTTTGTTTGTAAGAGGTCTTGCTTAAAAGCATTTGTTCTCAGCAAAAAACAATCTTTAATATTTTACAGAAAAATCCACAGGTAGCTTAATGGGTTCTGTAAAGTGAGAATTATGGAAGGTGCAAGAGAATGAACACAGTCCAGGGTTCTTGCGAGAATGTGTGTTGTGCATGCAATTAAATCTCAAGGTCAAACAATTTACAGACAATTACTTTTCTAACATCTCCAGAAATGCCTGCTTACACGTCTTTAATTTTAAATGATACTGATATTCCAATTCTCCCCAAAGGTTAATGCTGACTAAATCCAGCTGTGACCTGACACGATGCGACAGCACAGCGCCTAATTATCCTCTGGATAGTCATTTACTTTAAACCATTAAAGAAATAGGCTGAGAGGAAGATTTAGGACCCTGAAAAAATGTTAGCCTGACTTCTTTCTTCTTGAGGATGGGATGGGCTGAAAAATAAAAATAAAATCTTGCTAAATGTTAGCCATTTGCTTTGATGGCAGAAAATTGTTCATCCCACTCTGTTTTTTTTACAGGTTAAATTGCTAACTAGTTCATTTTATCCATTGCCTACGGCTGGCGCTAAATGTCAGTGACAAATTTTGTACTTGTCTTGAAGAATGAATTAAGTTATGCACAAAAGCTATAGTGCTCTTTTTGAGATGAGTGAATTGCAGAGGGAAAAAAAGTTGCTCGTTTGAAAAAGGATTATTTCGATTAAAGGCCTTTTCTATTGTAGTGGAAGACAGGTAGTGGTTTAAGATAATTCCGACAGTTACCTCCCACAGAGGCTGCAGTCCTTTACTAGAAATTTCTTTAAGAGCACTTGTGTCAGATTATATACTATGATTATTATCATAAGACCATTTGTGACAGTAAAGGAGGGGGAGCAATTACAGAAAATGGCAACTATTATTCATTAACTGAGGAAAAACCCATCTTTCTTCAGTGAGGTCAGCATTCCATCACCATCACACAAACCCTTCAATGGTTTGCAATTAAAAAACACAACACGATGCAAGTATATTGTCTGCCAAATATTGGTAAGAAGGAACACTCCGTTCAGCAATTTATACTGAGAAGACCAGGCACAGACTTCACAATCCATCTGGTTTTTAGTTATCTGGCTCTGGTACCACCCCATTATCTCTCAATGAATAAAGTATGTAAGAATGATTGCTATCATCATAGTGTTTAAAACTGTAAACTGGTTTACTGTCCATAGGCTAAGTCTAAGGGCTAAGTCTACATGAACATATTTTATATGGTTTTATTTTCATAGGCACCATATCAGTTTATCAAAAGTCCAAGGACAGCTAAAAGTTAAAACTAGACCTTATGGCTGAATCTGTTACAAGGGACTTCCTTACAGAGTCAACACGTCCCATCTCAGTGGAATGACGTAACTGACACTCTCTTGCACTTACAGTGACAGATTTGCTCTAGATATAATTATTACTACAGGGCAAGAATTATTTTTAATTTGTTATTTGTATTATGGCAGTGCTTGGCATTTTGAACTGTAAGGAGGGTATGATTGTGCTACACACTGTACAAAAACACAGATTTGAAAGAAATGTTGTTTTTAGTGGCACCCACAGGCTTTGGCAGATACTTTTCTCCTCTCACTGTGTGCATAAATATTTTCACTGATACCAGCTGTAGAGAGTGATATGGTAAATGCTAATCTCAGTACAGTCATAGCAGTCACAAATGGAAGTTAGATCTGTAATTTCAAATTGAAAACTGAAGTGAAAAATCTTGTGATAATGCACTACTGGTCTAAACTACTGAAAGATTCCCTCTTCTCTTCACACTCAGACAAGGGAATACATTTTCCTCCCCAAGGGAAAGAAAAATACAGATTATCGTTTTCCTGGTGAAAACACTACAGTTTCTGAAAAACTGTGTGTCACTAGGCTGGGATACTTCTCACCTAACTGTGGACATAAAAACAGAAGTATCTCAGTCTGACCTTGTCACCTTCATTCTTCTCACTAGAGTGCAAGAGAAATGGGTATAGAATCATAGAATCATCTAGGTTAGAAAAAACCTTCAAGATCACCAAGTCCAACTGTCATTGTGACCTACCAAATCCCATCACAAAAGGATGTCCCTCAAGTTCCACGTCCTCATCTCTTAAATACCTCCAGGGATGGGAACGCCACCACTGCCCTGTTCCAATACTTGACCACTCTCTCCACAAAAAAATTCCTCTTGATACCCAATTTAAACCTCCCCTGGTATAACTTGAGATTGTATCCTTGTGTCCTATCACTTGTCACCCAAGGAAAGGGACCAACAGCCACCTTGCTATAGCCTCCTTTCAGGTGGTTATAGAGAGATGTCCCCGTGCCTTCCTCTTCTCAAGATTAAATAACCCTGACTCTCTCAACTGCTCCTCATAAGTCTTGTTTTCTAGTCCTTTCACCAGCTTCATTGCTATTCTCTGTATATGCTCAAGCAACTCAATATCCTTTTAGTCAGGGGCCCAAAACTGAATGCAGTACACAGCTTCACTAGAGCCATGAAGAAGGGGACAATCACTTCCCTGGTTCTGCTGTCCATACTGCTGTTTATGATGCATTTCAGGATGCTGTCAGCTGTCTTGGTCACCTGGGCATACTGCTGGCTCATGTAGAGCTGACTGCTGGCCAGCACTCCCAGGTCTTCTTCTTCTGGACAACTTTCCAGCTACTCTTCCCTCAGGCTGTATCTCTGCATCAGGTTGCTATGACTCATGTAACCTAGCATCATCTATGAATTTACTAAGGGTGTACTCAGTCTCCTCGTCAAGATTGTTGATAAAAATATTAAACGCAATTGGCCCCAGTACTGAGCCCTTATGATCACCACTGGTGACTGGCAACCAACTGGACTGAACTCTACTCCTTGAGCTTGGCCATCCAGCCAGTCCTTCATCCTGCAAACTATACATCTGTCCAAGCCACAAGCAGTTAATTTCTCCAGAAGAATGTTGTGATGAAGTGTCAAATGCTTTACTAAAGTCTAGGTGAACAACATCCATAGCCCTTACCTACTAAATGGGTCATCTTGTAGAATGAGATTGGGTTACTCAGGCAGGACCTATCTTTCATAAACCTACGCTGGCTGTCTCCAATCAGTCAATTGTCTTGTATGTGCCCTGTGGTAACATTCCAGATGATCTGCTCCAAAACCTTCCCTGCTACAGAGGTCAGACTTATAGGTCTGTAATTCCCTGGATCCTCCTTCCTGCCTTTCCTGTAGGTGGAAGTCGCATTCACTAGCCTATGACCAGATATATTCTACATCATTTCAGACACCAATTATGATGAGACATATTGTTCTGTAAAGGTGTTTGGTTCTAAAGAGCCTAAACTTCATCTCAGCTTTGAATTCCCACACTAGGGTACGTGCATTGTACCAGTTACACTTTTCCTTTCCCTTAACTCTTTATTTCTAGCTTGCCTGATTGCACTTGAAGAATTCATTTACGCTTCCATGCATGTAAAAAGGTCTTCAAAGTTTTTATGGAGTATATTTCAAGCTGTCTCAGTTATATTTTTTTCCATTTGTAAATACCTACACTTTTGACCTTCCTTGTGATAAGCTAGTTGGAGCACCTTCAGTCCCATATTTTTGGCGTTTTTTTTTTAACCTTGGATCACTTACATGGCTCTGTTCTGAGTTTTCTCTTCACACATTCTTTGCAGTGTGAATGAGTGTTATAAGAGTGGTCTCACCAAAATGTTACATAGGGAAAGACTGTTCTTTGCTTCTGTTCCTTGGTAAATGAGATTTTTTTTTTAACTGTTGGTGCCGCAACACTGCATGAAGAAATTGTACAGAGATAGATATTTATAATTTCCTGTAATATTATTTTCTGAAGAAAAATCTTTGTTCTTCACTCCAAGTTATCTATATCCTTGTATTAAACTGTATAAATAACCACATTTAAATATGCATATTTTGCCAATAGTGCTAAGTGGTCATTTGCAACAGCTGCACTCTTTGCTTATCATCATTTGATGATATGAAATACCTGAAATAAAAAACTACTGCATTTTGAAAATTATATTTGAGTTAAATTTACTGCATTTTAGGTATTCAAAGTGACTAAAAGTGACTTACTGAATTTAAACATGTTATCTAAGCCACACAGACAGGTAATGGAGAGAATAAGAGTCCTCAGAGGACAATCCATGTAACTGATTCCAACAGAAAAGCAGATCAAAATTTAAATAAAGGAAACATATGACAAAGAAAAAGGGGCAACCCAACCCAAATTTAACTTTGCACAGGTAAATCCTCCCGAAAAAGAGAGGAGAAAACAATTCATTTGTAATAGATCATAGTCATATTCTACAGACAGCACAAAAATTCTAGAATTCTTCAGACACCAGCATATTTATCTCCACTGACTGCTCTAGGTCTTGGAAACAATATTTATATTTAATTTTTGGATGGATAAAATTACAGGGGGTGATGATCAACCAATGCATTCTATTTGAAAACATATTTTTAACTTTCCTGTTTTATTTATTTGGGATCTAGGGGAGCACTATTTAAGAAAATGTAATGGTCAAATGTGTTAAATATTATGTTCAGTTCTATAGGGTAAGAGAAGCATTTTATTTTCATTTTTTATTTCTAAAACAGAAGCCTGAAATCCTATTTTTTTAACGATGGCCTTTTTTCACATCTTAATTATTGGACAGTCCCTTGATAAATTCAGTCTTTTACTAAAAGTTGTAGTTACGTTCAGCAGAAACAGAACTTTCTGCTGAACCTTATTATAAATCCCAAGGCAAATACATACTGACATATAGTTTCTGATCCAGAGACCTTGTCTTCTTGAAAGCACTTGAAATGCAAAAAGACATGCTTGTCAAGAAAATATTTCATTACTATTAAAACCTTGAGAACTGTTTTACACTAATATTACTTCATAAAACAAGGAACTTGCACATGAATGATGGGTGGGAATATGCTTTGGTAGCAAAGATGTGCTTCAATATTTGAAATATATCTGATGGATAATTTTCAATGATTTTTTGTAAATACAAATGGAATGCATAAGTATGCTTAGCACTAAGAAGTAGAGAGTTTACCCCCTCTTATTTTTGAAGCTAAATTCATAAACACAAAAGTTCTACTTTCACTAACTCTATTTAGTAACTTCTTAACTTTTGCATCAGAATGAAGGAGACAATATCAAGATGCAAAAAGGATGTAAACATGTTTATCTTGGATAAAATTTAACAACAAATTAAGTGGTTACCATACCAAAAAATATTGAGAAAAAGCAAAAAAAAAAAACACAAACTCCCAACCAACCAGACAACAACAAAAAGGAATAGAATTCAAACTAATCAAAAACTGTTAAAAAAAAAATCAAGTTAAACTGAATAAACTGGTATATTAGAAAATAATACCTATCCCTGCCATGTGCTTTGTTGTGTTTAGACCATAGTAGTGACCTCAGATTTCCATTTTTAAAATTGAACTTATTTAAGCTTAGTTGTTTTTAATCTTTTTCCTGAAGTACCACCCTTCATCTGTTGAATCAAAAGTACAAATACGTGGTAGTATCATAAATTTTTCTTCCTCTAATACTGGGAACATATTTCCTCTCACTAATGAATTAATGGTATATCTAGGCAGAAGGAAGTGCAGAAAGCAAAAATATCCCTTTGGTTACAGAAGGGGAAGAATGTCCTTGCTGCAAACTCATGTCCTGGTGAGGACACACCTAATGCTACAAAGCGGTCTACTGCATGAACAGCAAGCACAAGCTTCCCCGTGTTTGGCTGAACATGCTGAAGAGGCACATTTGTGACAACATCTCAGCTTGTTTAAAAATGATTGCAGGAAAGAGAAGAAATGCTGTGGTATTTGCCAATCTACTTGCTGCTGACAGTAAGGTACTAGGAATTGTATGATGCTCAACTATGGTCAGAATAAAACTCATCAGTGATATTGTTAGACTAATGATCAGTAACACGAAAAAGACAGTAAGAACCTTCAACTCTGGTCCCTCCCCTTATGCTGCTTTCTCAAATACAGATCTAAATACAAAATGTCTATGTTGAGTTTAAGTTAATAAATTCTTGTTGTGTTTCTGTACAAAACAAGAATTCAAATTGCAAGTTTCTTTTTAAAGTGTCACAGTTATTGGATATTGTGACAGATATTGTGAGGTTTTCTTTTGCTTGTTTGTTTTTTTTTTTTTTTGGGGGGGGGGTTATTTTTATTTTTTTGGCTTATGAATGGAAGAGATTTCTCTTGAAAATCCCTAGGAAATGAAATAAATCTTTTGCCAAAAGTCTTGTCTAGTCTTATCTTTTTCTGAGAGTCTCTCTAACACATACTTATTGTCAAAGGACAACAAGGTTCTTTGGCTTCTAAATGATAAAAAGGCAGAAGACCACAACTAAGTCTGATGAATTTTACTATCCCTCAACACACCAGCATAATTAAGCCTGAGAGGAACGTAAGCACTCTAAGCAAAAGAGAAAGGGAAAGCCATTTGCTGTGTAGGCAAGGCACAGTATCATTAACAGTGAATTGTATCTACTGATGAACCACATTCGAGGAAGGTGCTGAGCTCTTGTGTTCTCAGTCATAACATGAGATGTCTCCCTGTCAAAGCAACTCCTGAACAACCAATGACAGTTACCCAGAGCTTGAACTGGGGAGCTATTCTTCTTGGGCTGTGACTTTCCATTGTCTGAATGAGTGGCTGATACCAGAGTGTCGGGTGCTTCTAGAAGGCTACTGGTCCATGATTAGCCATATTTGTTCTGTAACAATTGGTTATACAAGAGTTGTCTGATGAATTTTCTACCCAGAGGAAGACATTGTCAAAACTGCTTCTGAGTTTCTGAGGGGGCCAACACAGCTCTGAATTGCAGGTGAATAGTTCATTGATATCTTTATGGCCCACCATGAACAAATCACAGATTTCTTTGTGTAAGCCAGCTATACAAGCAAGTTACAGAAGTGTATTGTCCCATGTCATTCATATCTGATTCATACACAAAAAGGACTGTGCTGCCACACTTATCTTAGCCTTTTCTTAAGTGATGGTTTCAGTCACTTTTGACCCTCTTTTTCCGTATATATATATATATATATATATATGTATATTCTCTACTTTCTGAACACTTTTTCTGAGTTTTGTTTTTTGTCAGCTCACTTCCCCCTCAGAGTCCATTTGAATAAACTGCATTTTCTCTTTCCTGGGTCTTGTAAGGAAACTTAAACCCTGCTTAGCATCTCCTTAATTCATGACCAGTTCAAAAAAATACCCTGACTTGCACCCAGTTCCAAAATAATATAGCAAAGCCTATAGTCATCATTAGACTACATCTTTATTGTTGGTTCTGTGATATAGGAGTCTATGATTGTGGATGTGGTCTTTTACAAGAGAGAAAATTCATTGTTATTTGTAATAAAAATTTAAACTGAATACTAGTTTTAATTTTTTGTTACATAAATTGGCATATTTCAGATGTATGCCTGGGTTGGGGCGGGGGAGGGGGTGAGTAACAAATTTATTTTGAGCTTCTTGGGCTGCTCCAACTTGAAGGAGGATGAACAGGGAGTCATCGTTGCCTTGCTAGTTTGTTTGCCTATTTACTTCAAATTCACTGCAGCCAGGAAAGGACACATTTAGATGTGCTTGGCAGATTCCTAAGGGTAACAGAAGCAGTATACCTGCAAGAACAAAGTCACATTAGTTTAAATTTGCTTTTTTAAATATTGTCTTGGCATGTGAAATGTTCTGAAGCTAAAGGCGTTGCATAAATAGAAACCATATTATGCTGTGGTATTTATCAAATGCTCCACATCTACTGCACCACCCCCATAAATCCACCAAAGCTTTTATTATTCAAGGGTGGGAAGGTAGGCAGAATGGAGTGAAAGCTACAGAATGATTTAACACTGTGGGAACTTAATCAATAAGACTGTTGCAGAGAACTCCCAGGAAAGAGTGTTGTTTTCCATCCAGATGATAATGAGGCAGACAAGCAGCAACCTCTAGAGGAGGAATGCTGGAGCAGTGATTCTGTGGTACAGCTTTGCTAGTTGCTAATTAATAGTCTGAGGCCAAGGGGATACCTTTTTACTCCTCTGCTACTTGTAATTTCTCTGTGGCTTGTCCCACATGCTGCTTTTGCTATTGTATCCTCTGTGAGATGAGTGAGGTCCTGGAATTTTATCCAAATTTAAAAAGAGCACTGGAAATTCAAGTTTAACTTATTCCACTTCCTTTGTTCTTGGCATTAATAATATGTTTATACCTTATATAAGCTCTTAATCCTTCCCAGCCTATGTTAAGAGTGAGTAGTGGGCTGTAGTACTTAACACTGCTATAAAAGAAAAGACATTCTTTAGTGTATTACAAACATATTATCTTCATGAAATCTCTTATTTCCTTTGCTTTGCATTCCGATTTCACACAGCTGAACTTATTTTTGTGTTTGACGTCTGTGGCCTGACTTAACATCCTCCAGAACCAAGTTGGATAATGGCATAAACATGACTAATAATTGTGATGTGCAAATTTAGATAATTACGAGTGGTATTGGCTTGAAGAATTTAAGATTTTTTGTTACTTGATAATAAGTTCAGTATTGATTTTTTTCTCACCTTTTTCTATAGTCCAAAACAGAAAAGAGATCCACTTTAAGAAGGCTAAAATTCAGGCTGAGGTATGTGATTATACAAAGGCTGCTCCTATTTTAATGTGTTGGCCACAACATCTGAGGCAAATGTTGGTGGTATGGCAGTAGAAGTTGAACCCTCATGCCAATATTCCATTACATTTTGTTGCTGTGTTACAGATGGCAGCAGAGGGGCACAACATAGTGTCAGACATGGAAGTGTGTGTAAAATGAAGAGGTGCAATTGAATTTCCCCACGTGGAACAACCTGCATCCATTGACATTCACTGATGCGTGCTGAACATTTATGGAGACCAAACAGTGGATGTGAGCACAGTGAGGTAGTGGGTAGTGCATTTCAGCAGCACCCTGATTGGTCAGGAGTCACCTGGTGCAGATTATCATGAGTATGATATGCAAGCTCTTGTTCATTGCTGCCAAAAATGCATAGCTAATGGTGGCGACTATGTTGAAAAAGAGTGCTTTGTAACTGAGAATTTGCTCCATCAAATGGTGTTATTGAGCTCTTTGTATCTGTTCTAGCTTCCATGGAAATAAATAGGAGCCACTACTTTCAAAGTGATCTACACATCTGTATCTTTGCAAGACATATCCTCATAGACCTTTAGTTCTTTCAGACTTCAATGTAATGATGTGCAGAAGAATACGAACAAGAAAGTATTAACTGCATTGGCAAGGAAATTTTGGCAAGGAATTTAAATAGTGAAGTCAATGTTGGGCTTAAAGTACTCTAGACATGTGTATTGAATCGAGATTCTCAAAGCTCATTCCATGGGAGCACCCAAAAGCAAACCATAGGTAGGAAAGGATTTGTGCATTGTTAAACCAGGGCATAGGTAAAAACTACTACATTTGGGTGAAACTTCTCTCTTAACACTGTGAAAATAAGCTATAGTTAGCAGCAGCCCCTACATATTTTCCAGTCTAGTGATCTCACTTCAACTTCACCTCACTTCCATGTAATAATTTACTTAAAGATTCTTGAAATATTTTCTGAATACGCTTTCCTAAGACACACTTGTCATAATTTACCAATGCTAAGTATGGAGCATACTAATAAAATCCTCTGTATGGCTGACATGTAGTTGCTTCTGTTGCACTTAGTTTTGCTTTAGATAATTTTTTTTTTGGTAATTATTTTATTTTCCTGACTCTCTACTGTCTCATCTTTTTGTTAATCCCTTCACTACTTTTGTAATCACTCAAGACACAAATACAACAGTAGAGAAAGCCATGAAGCAAGTATATCTGCATGCCAGTGTTTTTCCCAGTTTCACAACAAAAGGCCCTTGAGATTGTGAATGCTCATTTGATTCTTGCTGATCTGAGAGGACTGTACTATCTTTGATAATTCACCACAGCAGATCAAGCTTTACATGGAAAATATCATATTAGCTAGAACTTTAAAGTATTAAACATTTTAAAAGGATGTAGTTAAGTGTTTCAGAGGTAATGCAGGTAATCTTTTTGCATTGAATTTTAAAAAAATTATAATCACTTCATCTACTAATGAGTGAAGTGAATTGCAGGCTGTGCATTTAGATGGATTCAAAAATATTTCTGCTTCACCTAGAAATTCAACTGATGTATTCAGAGTTGACTGGAAAACTTGATTTGGATACATAGTTCCTATGGAAATTAGGCACCCATTCCTAAAAGCAACTTTCCGAATTTGAACCTAACCGTTGCACATTCATAGCATAATTTGCAGTTCATAACCCTGGCATAATAAATATGCAGCTGGTAGTTAGAGCATATTGACTACATATTTGGTTTATGTGGTAACATTTCGGTAGCGGGGGGCCGCAGGGCTGCGCTTTGCGAGCAGAGCCCCGCGCCGCCCACGTGAGATCAGAGCCAGCTCCGGCTGCTCCCAAGGGACCGCCGCCGCCAGAGCCGAGCCGCGAGCGACGCCGGGTGCGCCGTGCGAGAGCGGGCGGAAGGAAGGGACGAACCGCCGCGCGACTGCAGCCGGGAGAGGGGAGCCGGGATGGGGGACAACGGCCCTGCGGGCGCCGAGGGCGGCGCGGGAGGAGCTCCGGGCACGCGGCAGCGGCTCCCCGCGGCCCGTCCCCCCGCAGCGCACGCCCAGCGGAACCGAGCCGTGTTGGGGCGGTGCTGGGAGAGCTGCAGCCTGTGGGAAGTGTGGCGTCAGTTGGGAAGAGGGACCCACGTGGAGCAGGGGCAGAGCGACCGCGGGGAGCTGCAGGGGCGAAGCGTTGCGGACAGTGCAGCCTCCATTCTCTGTTTTCCTCTTGGAGAAGGAGGTAGAAGAGGGTGGGTGAGGAGGGAGCTGCTTCTGCTTTGCAGTTCCTTGTCACTTCTCTATCCTGTTAATAGTTGGCAATAAATTATCTTCATCTCCCTTAGGCTGAGTCTTTTTTGCCCATGACAGTAATTGGTGAGCGATCTGCCCGGCCTTATCTCAGCCCACAAGCTTTTTTTCTAAATTGTATTTTCTTATGTCCTTTTGAAGGAGGGGAATTGGAGAGCAGTGTGGTGGAGCTCAGCTACCTACCGGAATGAAACCACCGCACTATGGCGTTACTGGCTTTGTTTCCTTGGCTTTCCCTTTGAGTTGGTTTTGTGCTTTCAGAGTACACCATTTGGGCAGAGTTTGTTAGGTTAATGTCTGGGGTAGTACGTAGTACCTTTATTTCCCATTGCAGAACAGTCATTGTAAATGACCAGTAGATTCAAAGTAATATCTGATTTAATTCTTTAAGCGTATGTCATCTGGTTCTTCAGTGCCCACTGTCATCAGCGATTCATGCTGCTAAAAGGTTCAATATCATGTTCACGTGGGAATATTTGACAAAATATGAAATATCCCCTTAACTGACAGAAAACATCAATGCATTTTATTCATCTGTATACTGAAAACTGTAGCACAAATGCAGATTTAACTAGGATTTTAGCACAGTTCTCTCACAGTTATCAGAAATAACAGATACCAGATCAGAGGCGATTCTGGTAGGCGCCACAGTGCGTGCTGGAGTGCACATGCACGTTCTCATACACATGTGCTTTAATTGCAGTCCTCATCTTCAACAGATGCTCGTATGCAGTTCGTGATTTACAATTATTTTTGTTTGTGAACCATTTGTATTTTCATTTTCTTTGGTGTTTTGACAGGATGTAATTATTTCTGAAACATATAATAGGATCAAAGCATATTTCATTATTAAAGAAATTATTGCATTATATCAGCGCGATTCTGACTGCATGAAAACGTTAATCCAGTTTTGTATTTTTTCAAATGAGTTTTTTTCTCATGAAAATTTTGTGAAATTAATTGTTTGCTTTCTCCCAACCTTAGAGGGGTCTACAGCTTCAGTAGATATCAGATAAAGGATGATGACGTGTAATGAGAGCAAGATTTAGCTATTAAACTTCCTTGACTCACTTTAAATATTGATTAGAGAAACAATTCTGGGCAAATATTTATATTGAGTAATAATATAATTCAGTGATCCTTTTTTCTTTTTTTTTTTTTTTTGACTTTATGAATATCATTATGTCTTCAGTAATGTAACCTAGAAAAATACATTGTTAGCCACGTTTTATATGAAAAAGTCCAAGATAACTAAGGAAAATAAATTTTTCTCTAACAAACATCATCAGTTAATAAAATGCAAAATGCTTCGTTTTGCAGAGCCTGTATCTGGCCTTTCTCAAGTTTAGGGGCTGTTGTACTTGGGATATTGGCTTCAAGCCGTTTCTAATATAATACTATGTTGTGACAGATACTAGTGAAACCATGCTGTTTCTAGATAGAGCTGGTATTGAATACATATATTACATATATGTAATATATGTATATACATATATGTATACATATGTATATACATATATGTATTACATATATTTGAGCTGGTATTGAATACATATATAGGTAGAAGAGGTAATTTCCTTATTCAGTTTTGTAATGAGCTTAAGGAAAACAGAACAACCTACCTGCATCTGTGAATAACTCCTAGAATTGATTGGTGTTTTTTTTTTTCAAGGAGTGAAAAATAATTTGCATGTTTTTCTTTACTGTGTTTATAACTGTAACAGCTGAATCCACTTGTGTAACTGAGTGGTATTGCCTTTGTAGAGAAAAAATATATGTTAAAAATTCTCAAAAAACTTTTTAATTTAAGCATCATCAGCATATCTTTTTTTGTTGGTTTTTTTTTTAATTCCATCCTACCTTACACTCAGACAAATGGTGAGGAATTGTGACCAAATGTTTGCATTATACATTGTATTTGCATATCATAGAATCATTGAGGTTGGAAAAGACCTCTAAGATTCTTTAGTCCTACTGTCCACCTACCACTAATATTGCCCATTAAACCATGTCCATAAGTACCACATCTGTGTGCTTCATGAAGGAAAGCAGAGGAGGGACTTTTTAAAAGGGTGTATATAGATACAGGATGAGGGGAAATGGCTTTAAACTGGAAGAGGGTAGATTTAGACTAGAATTCAGGAGGAAATTCTTTACTGTGAGGGTGGTGAGACACCCCGTGCCCGGAGGGGTTATGAATGCTTCCTCCCTAGAAGCAATCAAGGCCAGGCTGAATGGGGCTTTGAGCAGACTGGTCTAATGGGAGGTGTCCCTGCCTATAGCAGGGGGGTTCGAACTACATGATCTTAAAGGTCACTTCCAACTCAAACTATTCTATGATTCTGTGATTTTAACTGATGTGTAATATTGAGATTTCTTCATCTTAAGGCTCACTTTTACATTATTGCTGAAGTACAGTTTCCTATTGCTCTAGCTCATATCATTTTCTACAAGTTAAGAAGTAATATAACTTTTTCTCTAAGACCCAGTCATTGAGAACAAAAGGAATGCATATTCCTCAATTAAGAATTAGGACTAAAACCCATATAGTGGTTTAAAACAGAGAGGAAAGTGATGGTCTAAATATTCTAAAATTTAAAACTCCAGTATCAAACCTAAATTTAAAAATCCTTAATTGTTAAACTAGGTGAATATGTGCTTTGTTTGTTTGTTTGTCTTTTAATCTCAAATGCAGTAGAAACAGATTCTTAGTACTTTGTGTGTGCTGAAATATCTCAGCTAGACTGAAGTAATATGCAAGGACAGAACATCTGTACATCTTGCTTTCGTCAACAAATTATCTGACCTTAGGAGTTAGTTCATAGTCATTTTCTCTCCTGGTGTCATTTTTTCCTCAGATTACTTTTCCTATTTGTAATTACAAAGTTGAGGTGCTCATTTATTTGTTACTTAAGTATTTGTTTCTCTTCAGGTTCAAAATATCTCCTTTAAATCCGCATTGTCCTCTTCATGGGGTTAGTATCATACTTCAGTAAGGTTTCTTCTTTTGGCATACAAGCTGAGGAGCCTTCTTTCTTGATGCTCTTAATTTTCAACTAAGTAAACCTATAGATCTTCTCACGTTTGCTTACATTGTTGCCTACCTGAACAATAGGGTTGTAAGGTCTTGTCTTGGGTATCTTGGCACTGCTATCATCTCCAAAGTTTTGGTCCCATCTGTGGCAAATTTTATCTGTGAAAGTCCATGATGATCTGCTTGGTTAGTACAGCGTTGTACTTAATAGTAAGTAGTGGAGAACAATTGCAATTTAGATGCTATAATACTTGTATCTGTCAAACTCCATAATCAGAATGATTCCTCAAGAAAATATTATACTGAAAGTAAAATGAGATAAAATACACAACCAACTGAGAAAATATAGAAGAGCTGTTAAATCTCCAGCCATTGCAAATTCTCAGGAATATATAGAGCAACAAAATAACATTTAAACAGCAGTTCCACCCAGTAACTCCGAGCGAAGAACAACTCAGACTAAAGACGTTTAGAAGTAGTTTTATTTCTTTCAATAGGACGGCAATCACAGTCACAGAATCGCAGAACCACAGAAATTCGAAGAGATCTCTGGAGATCATCTAGTCCAAGCCCCTGCTACAGGAGGAGGTTCCCTAGAGGAGGTTGCAGAGGAAAGAGTCCAGGTTAATATCTTCAAAGAAGGAGACTCCACAACCTCTCTGGGCAGCCTATTCCAGAATTCTGTCACCTTCAGAGTAAATAAGTTTTTCCTTGTGTTTGTATGGAACTTCCTTTGTTCCAGTTTGTGCCCACTGGCCCTTATTCTGTTGCTAGGCACTGTTGAAAAGAGCCTGGCCCCATCCATTTGAGTCGTGCCCTTTAGATATTTATAAACATTGATAAGATCACCTCTCAGTTTTCTCCAGGCTGAAGAGTCCCAGGTCTCAGCCTTTAAACCACACAGAGGGCTGAGTGTGGAGATCCTGCTGCATGAAAAAAGTAGTTAATTTCATACGTTCAAGCTGACCAAAGATTTGATGTTTTCAGTAGCTCTTGGTTAAATCAGATAAAAAAAACCTCATTGTATTAGGGAAATTTGAACAATATTCCATTCCATATAAATATAAAACAACTGCTTTTCTAAGCAAAGAAACAGTGATGAAACTCAAGAGTATTTGGGAGATATTTAAAAGTGGATTTAAATGTTGCTTAGAAATCTAATTAGTCCGTCATCTGAAGCCCAAATAGGTCTGGTACCTGTGGCAGAAAACTTTGGAAAGGTGGTTCTGACAATATTAAAAAATAATTTACTTTGCTAAGTAAATGGAAAATAAGACCAGAGAGAAGCTCAGAGAATAGGCAGTGCCCTCATACTGATGATATAATAGAGGATCTGCAGCTCTGCAAAAATGACTTTATGCAGGAGAGAATAGAAGGCCAAAAGAAATCAAATGTAAAAGTCCAGAAAAAGCCTGCCATTTACAGAAAAAAAGAAAAAAAGCACAAACTGAACTCTGTCAATTTTCAACTGCATTGAGTATTTTCAAGTTCTCTTAGGGCATCTCTATGTAAGAGTTGCTACCTCAGAGAATACCCGTCACATGAGCAGTAGTGGGCATAACACTCAAAATGACTAAACTGTCAGCTTGAAAGAAATAGAACATCAAGTAATTTACATCTGGACAAAGAAATAGAGTCTGTAAAATTAGTACCATGGGAAAAATGAAACAGTAGAAAATTAAGGAGTTAAGCTGTATACTTTTTCACTGAAATTGTGTATATTGTTCACTAGACAGAAAATATGACCTATGATGGTATCAGTGAAGAAACTATTTCATGGATGGTGTAACTACATTAATGGACCAGGGAAGAGCCAATGGCGTCATCTATTTGGACTTCAGTAAGGTCATGGTCCCACATAACATCCTTCTCTCCAGATTGGAAAGATATGGATCTGGCTGTTTAGTAGATGAGGAACTGGTTGCGAGAACATACTCAGAGAGTGGTGATCAATGTCTCAGTGACTGGATGGAGATCAGTGATGAGTGGTGTCCTTCAGGGGTTAGCTGTGGGACAAGAGCTCTTTAACATCTTCATCAGTGACATTGACAGTGGGATCGAGTGCACCCTCACTTAGCGGATGATACCAAGCTGTGTGGTGCAGTCGACACACCCGAGGGATGAGATGCCATCCGGAGAGATGATTTAGACAGGCTCAAGCAGTGAGTCCATGTGAACCTCATGAGGTTCAGCAAAGCCAAGTGCGATGTCTTGCACCTGGGTCGTGTCAAACCCTGCTGTCATTACAAGCTGGGGGATGTAAGAATGGAGAACAACACAGGTCAGCAGGGAGACGGAGGTTATTTCTAAATTCTTGGATACTATATTACGTAAAGAAACATTTTTCCCACACTTCAGTAAAATGAAGCTAAATGATTTTGATCATCCTTTTAATAAAACACACAATACAAGCATTGAAATATTGAAGAAAACCAGTGCTTCATTGCAGAGGTTTTGCAAGTTCCACTTGTAACTGCTGAGGCAAAGATTCAGAGCACAGAGGCGTGGGTGTGCACAGTGTCACAGTGTTGTGAGTGCAGTGACAACTGTACATACCCATTGTTTTGCGTCATTAGTACTCTGCTGAACCTTAAAAAAAAGAGAAAAAAGGAAAAAGGAAAAAATGCCCTCAGAGAAATTTAGTCTCTAGAGTCCAGTCTTTTTATTACATTTTTTTTTCTTTTTCTTTTTCTTTTTCTTTTTCTTTCTTTTTTTTTTTTTTTTTAACTTTATACAGCACCTAATTTAGGTTACAGACAAAAAGAAAATGTATCTTGAATATGCATCACGAGTTCCAAAAATGAAAAGAAATTGGATTTGGATAGCACTTACTCAATAGACAGATATGATACATGGTAAGAAGGTGCACTGTCTGCCCTGTGATAGATTAAACTACTTTGTAGGAAAATTACTGTGAGCCAGTCACCACCACCACCGTGGCTAAATCTTTAATAAAATTCTCTTCCATATTCAAGAGCGAGGTATGAAGTACACAATAAGCAGAGTGGAGTAGAGTGCCATTTATCAAACCACAGCTAGGTCTGTAATCTCCTGCTTTATCCTTTTTTAGTACTTTATTTGTCTTTATTGTTGCAAGGAAGCACATTTACCCAGGGCAGTGGGCTTTCCGTCCTGATAAACCTTTTGTTTTAAATTCTACCTATGTGTTTTTATTTATTTATTTTGCTTTTTTTCTTTCCTTTTTTTTTTCTTGAAATATATATATTTTTTACTTCTTATTTTTGAATCAGAAAGCCACGCTGTCACTCTATGGGAGTAATTAGTTGGTTTTGTTTTGGCGGTGCCTTGCTTGTTACATTTTTTTTCACCCTTCCCTGCCTGACCTGACCCTACCTCTACAGTCTTTACAAAAAAGGAAGCCATAGCATCTAAGACATTTTAACAAGAATACCCTGGCCTGTAGAGAAGACAGTCTGGGAAGTATTGCATAATGCTTTATTGAAATTATTTGGCAAGATGGCAATGTTAAACCATGTTGCAGTTGGCCCCTGGGTGGCACTACATGGCTGGAACTGGGATCAACAAAAGCATTTTCAGATAAAGGAAGAAAACATAATTAAAAGAGTTTTCTTTCTTTTAAAGTTGAAGATAAATCCTTAAGCTAAGTGTGTTGATATTTGCTGAATTAAATACGTATATGCAATGCTATTAAACTGGATTCCTCTTATTAATTCCGACTGCAAAACACTCTCTATATCTTGACTACCTGATAATATCTGGATCACTTTGGGCAACATGCTGATATTAAGTACAGATGCAGTGGAAGGGTCCTATGGGTAGAAGTATGTGACTAGAACTGCTTTGTGCTGCCTGAATATGCATACTACCAGTCTGTGCTGCAGCCCTGGGGGTGATTTTTTTAGTACTATTATAACCCTTTTTATTGTTTGAATAGCAGTTTTATGACAAAACATTTATATTCAGCCTGCCTTTGTACTTGACTGAAAGAGAGCAATCACCGAGAATGATAAGGCAACAATGGTAATGATAACTGCATTTATGGAGGCTTACAGAATTTAAACGGGCATGCAAAAATAGACTTACAATAGTGCTGTACTTGGCTCTGAGCTGGTTTGGGTATATTTCTTGTGCCAGGCCCAAGTTTGCTTCCTCATGGAGATGTTTCCATTACTCCTGTGTTTTGTTTTTTTTTCCCTTATGACATTTCTTCTTTGTGTATCTTATATGTGTGTACATCAGGTTTATCTTAACTGAGAACGTAGCTGGAGGAAGATAACCATTTTTCAAAATCCATGTCTCTGAAAGTGTTGATCAACTTTACCCCAAACTCTGAGAACTTCATATTTATGTGATCTTGAAGCAGAATCAGCATTATATATCTTTCAAGGTCCTATCCTTCATGAAAAAATAGGCAATTCTTTCATTCTGCTTTGAGAAGAAGTGAGAAGTAATGCTGGCCATTGAAAGGTGATCCAGCGGTTTAAGAGTTCAATCAGTTCTACTTTTGTCTTCTGTTCTCATGGTGTTTTCTCCACTTCAAGGCTTACATACACATACTCACACTGTATTTATGCATTTCCTTAAATTTGTTGTTTATGTAAGAAGGCAAGAAAACAGTGAGGAGTTTTTTATGGGGGGAGGCAAATGATTCATGATTC
This sequence comes from Perdix hodgsoniae, assembly GCA_035772895.1. Lineage (NCBI taxonomy): Eukaryota > Metazoa > Chordata > Aves > Galliformes > Phasianidae > Perdix > Perdix hodgsoniae. Next base: position 2,429,890 of record JAPSGF010000079.1, on the reverse strand, counting down.
TCTGAACTTTGTGTGAGGAGAAGAGAATTATGCCATTATCCTGAACCTTATTTAGGTGATTATTACCTTTTTTATTATAATCATATACCTGTAATTATTATAACGGAAGGAGCTGTCCACTACACTTTGTTCTAAAAGTATTCTAGGACTACAGTCTGCCACAGGGTATGCAGTGACAGCTAAGTATGCTAACTGATGTTAGAGGCTGTCTTACAAAGGAGGAAAATGTACTCCTGGAGTCAGTAACGCAGATTAAGCCTATATTTTTACATGTATTGTTTCAATATTTAAAAATAACTTTTTCAGCTAGCTCTCTTTCATAAAAGTATGTCTGGACTGTCTGTTTATATAAGCCAAGGAAATGTATCTATTTTTATAAAAATGAATGACCATTTTTAAATTATGAAGCGTACTTTAAGATTTTATTGATCTTGAAGCTGATAATCTCAACACACCTCAATTTCTTTCATACTGTGGCTTTCCCATAATATACTTTCAACTGTTTCTTTATCTATATTTTAATCTGTACTTATTATTTTCGGAAGTTGTCAGTACACAAAAGGCAGGCAGCAAAAATGTGACAAAATCAAGTGACTAGAAATGTAGGAAGAGAAAAATAATCTTAATTGTTGAAAACAAAAGGTGCATTTTATTTTATTCATGTATGTTATTTTGCTAATTCAAAAGCTCTTCTACTATGCTGCATATGATCATTATGTGTCATCCAGTTTATTTGTTCCTGCTATTTAGGTTTGAAATATGTTTAAGTTCATAACTCAAATTCTTTTTTTCCTGTAAGTGAAATATAAGTAATGCAAACATTAACTTGCTTTGCCTGACTTCTTATACTGTCTTACTGGATTGCTGGATTCAAAGATATGTCATTTTCTACTAAATGTCTTTCTAATTCTTTTGTGCAAATGATACCTTTTCCCCAGGCCCAGCTACTTAGTGGATATTATTGAACAAGTGTCTTTTATAGGCTCTAAAAAAGTGCAGCATTATGTGAAAGAAATTTTTTTAAATGTGCACGGACTATTTAGGAATATGCTTAGTGAATATTAAGCAAACACCTGAAGTTCCTGTGCTTCTGCCTAGAACCAGCACTTCATTACCTATTACGTGCTGTGACTTTGAATTTTTTATTAGGTACTGGTCTCTCAGCCTGTAAGGCTTGTGCATGATGTATATGAGAACGATTTCCAGCAGAGAGAAGCTTATCACAGATCCACCTAAAAGGTAAGGCAATTTTTTTAATTTTTAGATCATATGCAGAACAGCTGCCTGAAGAAGACTTGTACACAGAACAAGAAAGACATTTGGTTTAGGTTTTGATTATGCACATCTTGCCATCTTACCCATACAGTAAAGCATAAGGGGCTTCAAATAAACGTAGAATATGTAGATGAAAAGAACAACAATACCAGACTACTTACCCCCTAACTTTTTGCTACACTACATTGTTGTGTTAAATATATTTCAGTTTTGCTTAGTTTTCCCAAATCTGTGCAATGCTTGTCTATGATGTAGCAAAGTTGAACAGTAAATCTGTCAAACTATGTAAAAGAATCATTCCTGTTAGCATTCCTTGTATTTGCTAAAGAGAAAAAAAAAATGAGTATGAACTAAAAAAAAAAACCAAACTAATAATGAGGGAAGAAGGAGAAAAACATAGCAGTGAAGTTAGAAGTGGTAAATAAATGCAAAAAGGTAATTAAAGATTGTTGTTTCGCTGAAAATTGCTTGCACAGGCTGTTCAGGGCAAGGGACCTTATAACTTAAATCATGAGTAATAAATCCTAAGAATTTTAATTTATCTAATACAGATCAGGTAATTCAGGTGATAACTGTACAAGAATACCTGGAGTACAAATAGAATGGTTGATGATGAGGAGAGATGGTTAAGATAATGGAATTAGATAAAATAATACGATGGTTAAGAAAACTTGAAAGGCAAGAGCAACAGTGACTTTTTTTGATCATTGAGTCTCTTGTGTTAGTATCATAAGTATGGCAAGCTCAATCTGAAAACTTTTTCTTTTTTATGGAAACCTTTTTCTGGGCTTTCTGTTAGAAGCTCTTTGCATTTCTATCCTGATTTTTTTTCACTGCCAATTTATAAATACTTTTCTGCCAAAATTTGCCTTTTGGCAGCCTGATGTTTAACATTTCAAAGAAACTTGTTGGAATATCTTTCTTAGTCATTCCTTGTTCATCTTTCAGTTTCACTGTGAGGCTGCACAAACTTAACTATCCTTTTAGTGTGTATGAAGTACTTTGATGAAATCCAGAGATTTTTTGTCAAGCATATCAGTTATCATACTCAAATTAAGTAATCGGTTTGGTCTGGCATGATCTTCCCACACTTAGTTTGTGTTGAATTTTAAAGCTCATTTTCTCATTCATACAAAAATTCACACAGCTGCTACTGATAATGAAAGTGTTGCTTTTGCAAAGGGGAAGCTTTGTCAGCCACAGTTCCTGAACAGTATATTTAGGTAACAGCATTTATAAGAAGGTTTCTCTGAAAGAAGTCTATTTTTTATATGGGGCCTTGATCCATTCCACAATCAGACTGAGCATGTAGATCATGTCAAATCTTTGTTTCGTTAAAATAATTTACTAGCCTAAAAGTGAGTTTGCTGAATCTGTATCTTCTGCTTCCATGAGATGATAGGAAAAACTGCTTGAGGGAGGGGCATCTCTCCTTGTGTAGGCCATGACATTGCCACTGGGATCACAGGCAGCACTAAGGGGATCCTTGCGGGGAACAGAGTAGGAAAATTATTTGTGGGTGCAGTGGTTTTGTTGCGACAAAAGCAAGAATCAGACCTGACAAAACTGCTCACTCCTGAAATGGTGTAATGGTAGCAAATAACACAAAACCTAAAAAAGCAAATTGAAACTGAAGATGGCTATAATTTCTTATCTCCAGCTTTTACCTAACTTATCTAATTTCTTGGGCATCTGTATAGAGACTTGATGACAAATAGTTTACTTGATGAATTAGTTTTCAAAGTAAAAATGTCTTATTTAACTTCTCATAGGCATGCTGCATGGGTGTCCAGTTTTGTAGCGCTAGGGTACTTAATAATGAGAATATTAACCACTTCCAATTATTTTCTTTGAAAGAACAGTGATGTTTCAGAGGACAGGAAAAACAGGCAAAAGTCAATTATTAGTAAGTTGAAAGATTTGGGTTGGATACTTTCAAATGGTCTAGCACGCAGAAATTAAAAGGCATGATTTCTATAGAGGTGGTAAACACTGATTTTTCAAGTTATTTTTTTTATCACTTGAAATAAAAAGAAGAAGAAATAATGAAATGGAAGAAGTATGTTTTAAATTTAAAATTATTACTGATGGCTCTTTATGGCTAAGTAATTTTCTTTGTTTTCTGTGAAAATTAGGAACTTTTTGAAGAGAGACAGTATTGACATCTTGGGCTACACAGTTAAAATTTACTCTCAAGATAAGAAGAGCTGGTAGTAGAAATTGATTTGCAGTTCTCCATAAAAATGATCTTTCGATAGAAATAATTTATGCCTTTAAATTAGAAGTGGCATTAGTATAGGTCAGTAGTAGTAGATCCCTAATTTAATTTTAAAAAGGAAGTCTTGACATCATTAAAATTCACAGAAGTGAACTTTTTTGGAAGTGTTGCTTTAAAAGGAAACAAAAATGAAACCACTTTTAGTGATTATTTAATTTGTATTAAATATTGCAAAATCAAAAGAAAAACATTTGGAATATTCCAAAATCACTGTATGAAGGTATCTGATTTTTTCACTTTATTGAATAAAAAAATATAGATTTTTCCAATTATTTTGTTAGGGCCATACCTTCCCATAAAATGTTTACTAGTGATGTTTGGTTGCTATATACTATCAGCTGATCTTTAAACGTATCACCTTTGCCACTGTATTTAGTAGTAGAGTTTACATCAAACTTTAATTAAACAGAAAGAGCTGAAGGTATTTCTATTTTTGTTTGTTTTTCTGTTTGGCAGCGGTACGTAGCTTGTAGCCAAGTAGCAGATTTTTATTTTGTGAGTGAATCTGAATATGAAAATATTAGTTGTACAATTCTGATAACTGCCTTTTTGATGAAATAATATTATTTCCAATATATTATGCTCTGGTTCTTCTCACTTTTTTTTTTTTTAATTATTGAATTGGGGGCACAATAAAATATCGATACAATGCTTTCATTGATAAGAATTGAGGTTTTAGTATTATATTTTATATTTTAATAACAGTTGCATCTTATCCTAAAATCTCTTCCTTTGTTCCACATAACTTTAACGTGTTGGGCATGTCTCCTTTCATCACAGCAGGGGACACTGTGCATTTGTGGGATAAACTAGTCAGTGTTAGCAATGTGAAATCTGTTTGAACTTATTTGCCTATGTCTGCCAGTTGATAGTCCATTTGGGGAGGTGTTGGGGAATCATGTCAGTAATAGGTGTTTTTTTCTTATGAGTTAACTCATATTCTATAAATGTGCAGTTCCCATTACAATTAGGTCCTATTCTTGTTGTCTATGAATATAGGATATTTGATAATGGCACATCAATAAATAAATCTAGAAATTAACAGCTGGCATTAAAGAATGAAACACAAACATTAACAGTTGGCTACTTTAAACAAAATTTTCCAGGGGTGCTGTGTTGAAAACTGAGATTTGTTTTGAATATTTTTTCATAAGTGTTCATTCTATATAGTTTTCACAGAGTTGGAGTAATTTAAATCTTAGATCGTACAAGTCCCCATTTTGTATACTCAGAATTTAAAATGTGGAGAACTTGGGTGTGAAACTGTGAGCCAGGTGCTAAAGCTCTCTGTGCAACATGCAGAAAGGGATTTTCCATGCTGAGCACACATCAGAATACAGCTTAGTCTGAGTATTTCAGCTGGGTATAAGTACTGAGCCCCTCAGTCCTGATTTATCCGGTGTGGTTCTGGCCATGTGTAGAAGCGGAATGCTGGGTAACTTGGAGATATTCGTGATAAGAGTTTATGTGTTTACGTAAGTCATTTTATGCCTTCAGTTTACATACAAGTATTCAATCAAACTCCCACTTAAGGTGCCTCATAGTTTGTAAATCTCACTCTTTTTATTTTATCTAAATATGTTTACTGGTATAAATTTTTAACTTACATTACTTTTTTTATTTAAGGTAAGAGCAGTCTTGACTACTTTACTTACGGATGGTGCCTGTGGGAGGTGACAGAGATGAGAGGGATCTCTACTTGGCTATTTAAGTAGAAAAGTATCTTTCCCTACTTGATTTGTAATCCCATCTAAATAAGTCTGCACTGCATTTTGCTTCCACTACATATTCCTCTTGGTTTCATGGCATTTTTAAGATTAATCTTATTCTGAACTATTTACAAAAAAACCATTGCATACTTTTGTTGTTTTTTTTTTGCAGGGGAAAACAGGAGTGACTGTGCAGGGAGACTGTACAGAATCTACACTATTCTGCGCTAAAAATGAGCAAAGAAATAATTTACCTAGGGCTGTATAAATTTATAAATGGATAACAAACCAGACAGCAAGTTTTTCTTATATTGTAGGGCTCAGATTTTAACTATTTACTTACTGTATTTATTGTTGACTTTTGACAAGCAGTGTATCTATCTCCTTCTATGACGGAGAGATGCTGCTCAGTAATACAGAATACTAATTTCTGTGTCTTTCATATTCATGCCTGGGAAGACATGTACTTTACAGAATAAAAGTAATCCTGAATTCTTAGAATTTCAGGAAAATAAACAACTTCTGAAAGATAACACAGGAAAAAAAGCAGTGCAGTAGTGACTTACCTTTTTTTTCAGAAGCTTAGACATGAAATTCCCTTTCTTTAAATGGACATTTAAAAAAACATATGTAACTACCTATGATATCTTATACAAATAATTTTAAAATGAACTAAATCATGAAACATAAAGGGATTTTTTTGTAGGATTTAAAAGATGATGAGAACATTTCCTATTTGGGCTATATGAGGGAATGTCTACCCTCTTGAATCTGAGACAGCATCCATTCTGTTATTAATTTTATTGCAGATTTACTTGCAGATTTACATTGTAAAGCATGTGGCTTTATCACATTAATAAAATATATTAGTTTGGAATTATGAGAAAACTGATTTTAGCTGGCCTCATAGTTTGGCTACATTGGCATCACAGGACTCTGAAGTGGCTGTGCCTGAGCATCCCAAAAGCTAGTTTGGATATTTTTCTTTGAAGCACAAGCTTCATAGCATGGGAAAAATGTTCAAGGGATCAATTATTACTCCTGATTCACAGTGTGTTAAAGCTGTCTTTATTACTTGTCATTGAGACAATAATTTGATTTGACAGGCAGACTGGATATTATTAAAATTCAAGGATTTTGGTTGCCTTCCTGCACGTGTGAGGCATTGTTACTAAGATCTACTTTGTGAAGAGAACCAAGAAGACCATAGCACTGGTTTGGTCTGCAGGTAGGGGAATTGGAAGGTTGCCCAGTTTTATAATTGTGTGGTGAATTAATTATCTATAGTTGTTCATGATTTTTCACATTATTAAATCTGGTACGGAGCACCTTTTTTTCTGGGAAAACAGGAGTTAGCCATTTGGAGGGAGGACTATTGAGGTATTGGTGTTACTGCTCTTCTCATTTTCTAGTATAAGTCTTGCACTACCAGCTGGACTCCTTTTTACTAGGTGTTGTCTGTTCCTGTAGCCAACAGTAGTCTCATATAATTATGGAAACAGAATAAGAGGAAAAGATTACAGGTTGATGAGAGTAGAAAAGGCAAATTGTGTGTTTGGGTAAAGTTTATAAGCTTTTTAATGAATAAATAAATCGGAAGAAAATGTTATTTGGAGTGAAAATTTTGCTGGGAAGAGATTACTTTGTTATTGTTTCTACTTTCTAAAAAATATGGACAAGTAGAAATCTATTCATGAGCATGTATAGAATCATCCAGTTTGGTGATACTTAAACATGTTGCTTCTCTTTCATTAAGTAGTTGTGATTGGTGATATATACACCAAAACACCAGTACAGATATATAAAGTCTTTTTGTAGGATGGGTTGCCACTTATACATAAATGCTATGAGTTTAGGCAGCATTAATGTGTGTTTTTTTTTTTTTTCTGGTCTTTTGGTGAATGACCTTTAATTTCTGCCAAACTAAATTGAAGAGAGGCAATAACAGCTTATGTTCTGGGCAGTTGACAGTAGTTCAATTTGAACATATGTATTTTCAGATATTTCAGAGTGAAAGTTGAGAGAACAGTTTATCCTTGAAAGTCCTACCATAAACATCCACCACTAGTTTGTAAAACTATTTACCTGTCTTAAATTTCTCCTTTGAATTTTAAAGAAATATATGTAGTAGTAAGAAGTTCACATAACTAGAATTTTGTGATATGCTTTTTCCCGTTAAACATATTTCTGTTGTGCTCTAATGCTAACATTTAACATATTTTTTCTTGTTTGTTTTGTTTCATTTTTTTTATAGGCAAGAAAATGTTAGTGGAGGTACAGGTAAACCTATCAATTAATTAATTCTACATGTAATTAAGCTAAATGTAAATTGCCATATGCTCAATGTGTTTCATAAGCCTGAAGATTGTAATTACCGTATCTGGCTTAAAATGGTCTTATTTTCAAAACAGATAGGATATTCCTCCCATCCTTGTCTTTTTCTTGGTTGTGGTTTTTTCACAAATACAGAATGCAGGACAAGTACAAAACATACCATTTAAGTTTACAAATGCATACTTAAAAATTTTTAAGGTCCTGTCTTTGAAGATGAGAATAAACAAATTCAATCCATCGCAAAGAGTCTTCAAAATTAAAGGTGAGGTGATTTAAAAAAAAGGCGTTTCCTCACCTTTTTTTACACTCAAATGAAAGTTTTCAAATGGAAGAAGGAAAATTAATAACCTGACTCTGAAACTTCACTTTTTGGAAGATGTCATTTCTCTCTTATTCCATCACACTATCCTGCAATGTCTGAAGGGCAAGTATATAAAAATGTGATGGCACTTGAAAAAATAGAGTTTAAAAAGGGGAAAATGAAGGGAAATGTTTTAGAATCTAGCCAGTCACAAAAGGTGACTCATCAGATTTTGCAGCTGGAAACACTTTCATCTTTGTCTTTGAAATGCCCTTAGTCATTACATGATTTTACTTAGTCTTGTCATGGTTATAAAATACTGAAATATTGTAGATTTTAATGTCCAGGTGTAAAGTACATAAACGTATATAGTATATGTGTATTAATATATTAATATTATTTTGAATATCAATATTTTATCAATAGTAAGTTCTTTTTTACATTTGAATTTATTGCTTTACTTATAATGGGTTTTACTCATTATGCTTAATAACTGATTTATATCTGTGTTGTCCACAATTTGTCATGATGCCCATGGATGGAAGTGAATGATGGGGTCATCTGTGTTTTGGCTCTACTTCAATGGTTTCCGTCAGTGGTGTATATTGGTGTTAAGCAATAACTTATGTCTACCATAAGTAAAGATTTTAGCATATGTATACAATATAGCACACAGTACTCCATCAGTAGTAAATAATTGGGTATTAATCAGTCTTATAATAAAAAGTACAAGAGTACAAACTTTTTCACAACCAGAAAGCTAAGTAAGAAAAGGCTTTCCTAATTACCTGCCACTAATAATACAGTGGTCATTTCAAAAATAGTATGAAAGCTTTCACAGACCTGCTTCTCTTAATTCTCTTAATTCTTTTAATTTCTACGATTCTCATAAATACGATTAGAATTACTAAAAACTTGATTGAAGAAGAGTTATGTATAGACATATAACATATTTTTAGGACAGTGAATATTCCTTTCAGCCTGAAGAATAACTGTTTGTTAAATCAGGAGAAGATGGGAGGAAAGCAGCTGCTGATCTGGTTATTTTGTAGTATTTCTGTAGAGAAGTGAAATAGAATAACATTTTAAAGGAATTTAATGGGACAACTTAATCACCGAATCACAGAACTGTAGGGGTTGGAAGAGACGTCTGGAGCAACTGCTAAAGGAGGTTTCCTTCAATAGGTTGCACAGGAAAGCATCACAGAGTCACAAAATGGCTTGTATTGGAAGGGACCTCAAGGATCATGAATCTCCAACACCCGTTCCGCAGGCAGGACCACCAACCTCCACATTTAATAGTAGAGCGGGCTGCCCAGGGCTCCATTCAATCTGGCCTTGAACACCTCCAGGTATGGGGCATCCACAACCTCCCTGGGCAGCCTGTTCCAGCACCTCACCACTCTGCAAAGAATTTCCCCCTGACATCCAACCTAAATCTTCCTTGCTTCAACTTAAGACCATTTCCCCTTGTCCTGCAGTTATGTACTCTTTCTTAGAGTTGACTCCACTCCTGTTCATAGGCTCACTTTAGGTACTGAAAGGCTGCAGTGAGGTCACCCTGCAGCCTTCTTTTCTCCAGGCTGAACAGGCCCAGCTCCCTCAGCCTGTCTTCGCAGGGGAGGTGCTCCAGTCCCCTGATCATCTTTATGGCCCTTCTCTGGACCCTCTCCAACAGCTCTCTGTCTTTCTTGTACTGGGGGCTCCAGACCTGGACACAGTACTCCAGATAGGGCCTCACAAGAGCAGAGTAGAGAGGGACAATCACCTTCCTGTCCCTGCTGGTCACCCCTCCTCTGATGGAGCCCCGGATACCATTTGTTTTCTGAGCTGCAAGAGCACACTGCTGGCTCATATTAACTTTTTCATTTGTCAGGACCCCCAGGTTCTTCTCTGCAGGGCTGCTCTCAAGGTCTGCTCCTTCCAGTCTGTATAAATGCCTGGGATTCCTCTGGCCCAAATGCAAAACCTTGCACTTTGCTGTGTTGAACCTCATTAGGTTCATCCGGGCCTACCTTTCAAGTCTGTTGAGGTCACTCTGAATGGCATCCCTTCCTTCCTCATCCAGGCAAATGTCTGCAGAGAAGGAGATTCCACAACCTCTCTGGGCAGCCTATTCCAGAATTCTGTCACCTTCAGAGTAAATAAGTTTTTCCTTGTGTTCATATGGAACTTCCTGTGTACCAGTTTGTGCCCACTGGCCCTTATTCTGTTGCTAGGCACTGTTGAAAAGAGCCTGGCCCCATCCATTTGAATCATGCCCTTTAGATATGTATAAGCATTGATAAGATCACCTCTCAGCCTTCTCCAGGCTGAACAGTCCCAGGTATTTTAGTATAGATTAATTCTAACTAAAATATTTTTTAATAGTAGTTTATTTCTAAAATCCACTTAGAAGTACTCTTTGTAATACACTCTACAGTCATTTTAAAAGCAGATGTGTTTTCCATGTCTAAGATTCACACGCATCTTTAATTCTTGAGTTCTACCTTTACCCTTCCTGTCTCTTTCAACCTACTGTTTCCCCACTTGTTAGATGAGAACTTCTAACACTGCTGACAGTAATAATAACAATAATAATAATAATAAACGCACAAAAAAGCTGAATATCAACAAGAAGATTCACAGAGAAATGCAATCAAAACTGATGTTGCAAATCAAGCCCAGAATCAGGCCATGAAAAATTCAAAAACTTTCAGCTATTTGCAATTACGGTGGTAATTGCTATTTTTAAAATGTTTTCCTTCTTCCAGAGAAACTCCATGTAGTTAGCTGAAATTCTAGGTATTTTAAATCACAGAAAAATCTTTTTGCGGCTGATGAAGACTAAACATTATAGGCAATCAAAGCAACATATTATCTACATATTTTATCTGATTAAAAAAAAGTAGCTCTTGGAACTATTTTTAAAAATCATTTTACTACATGATAGTAGCTAATTACAATATACTTTCTCACAGACAAAAACATTAGTAATATCTATTTTAAAGTGTAAGGTAGGGGATTTTAAAATTCCTTTTAATGAAATAGCATCTTAGGTTATTTGCTGTGGTATTTTAGTCTGTGTAATCATTCCTTTTTTTTTTTTTTTTTGTGAATCAGTGTTTCTAGTCATGTTTTGATCAATCTATGTAAAAAATATAATACGTAAAATTAAGGTTCTTTTAAAACATTGTAATTTAAAGATGGATATATGAACATTACATAATATTGGTCTATTAAATGAAAGTAAATGGCTGAGAGTTAAATATAGAGTATAGGAAAATAGCTGTGGAGAAATAATGTAAAAGTAATTTTGGTTCAGAGCAGTTAGTACAATGGAAAACTAAATTCTGACATTGTTTGTTAGACTCTTTCTTGTAGTAAATTAGATCTGGAATATGAGAACAAACTTTTATTTTTATTCTCTGATAGTAATAATGAATCATGATCTTTCTTCTTTTGCTCAGAGTTTTTGATAGATAAGCTCTGTAGGGAAAGGGAAAATTCTCTCAGTCTCATTTACTGAAAAATTCCATTTAGAATTTTTCTAGTAATCTGTTAAAATTCAATAATGTACTGTAATTTTCAATGAAGAAAAAATTCATAGACATTCTAGTACTTGTTTACTTTTATTAATGTTCCATTTTCTATTAGTTGACTGAAAAACAAATACTAAGATTTTGTTTACATTTAGAATCTCTTGTGAAGGTAAGGTTGTACAATGTAATAATAATCTTCATGACAAATATCTGAAAAACTTAAGTATTTGTTTAAAAAAATCCTTTAAGAAAAAAAAATAACAGTAAATGATAACAGTTTTTTTATACGCAGTGCATCTGCATGAGACAACTGCAAAGATTGGCAGTGATGACCCAGCACTGATGCAACTGCAGTAGGATCAATGAAGTTGGCAGAGCTTTAGGTGGAATTTTTTTGAAGTTAGAGGCAAATTTTAGCAGAGAGCTCTGACTCAGAGACCTCACTTATAAAAGAGTCAGAATGAGCCACTGTATTAAAACACTCTGAAATTGCATAAGAATATTTTTTTACTGGCCTTGCAAGAGCATAGGAGCTGAAAAGTTTATGGAAGTTTAGGAGAAGGGAAAGTCTTTAAAGATCAAAATAACTTTAGATAATGATATAAACTGAATATTTTGATTAATCCATTAAATTTGGTGCTCTCTGATTCATAACATTGACCCCAAAGACTTCATAAATATTTAGTAAGCATGAAAAACAATTCGAGGCAAAAACAAACAAACAAAAAAACCTCAAAACCTCAAAATGTGAAGAAAAAAGCTTCATGGGTTAAAACCTCTTAGAGTTTTTTAATCTTCAGAACTAAAATAATTAACTCTTTTGAGGAAGAGAAATAGTTTATTATTGATACAATATTTGGGAAAATTTCAACATTAGAGTAAATCTGCCAACTTAGAACATATGTTTTTAATCAGGGCATGAGTGTTGAGGATTTTGTACAAATCAGCTACACTTGAGAGTCATTACGGAGGGTCACTTGATAATGCATCTATTTTTATAAGGTGTAGAATGCCGGAACGTTAAAGAGGAAGAAATGTGTTGTGGTATTTTGAGTTTTAAGCATATTTTTTCTGACTTCATATTCAGCTTATTCTGTTCTTAATTAAAATGTGTGCTAAAGAAAGTAAATATATGTTTAGAACACATTTGTAATACAGCTACGTATTTAAGAACAGGTCTGTCATACATCATTTTATGTATTGGAAATGACACCATTTGAACAGGGTTCTTTGTTTTATGGTAACTATAAACTTGAACTTCATTATGAAACAGGTACTATTGATAATTTTTCCCCTTACAAGATGTCACTAAGTCTGTTATGACATGATAGTGTAGGAATGAACAAGCAGTCATGATTTCACATTAAAAAAAGCCTGAAAGTAAATCTGTGTTACTGCAAGCATAGTCAGGAAAAGCACCAGTCATTTTATTCAAAAGCATTCCTGAGCCAACTGATAGATGAATCAGTTTTGACAGTAACTCTCTTTTTGACCTGTGTGGCAGAAACAATGTCACAGCAGTAGTAGAGGTTTTGTGATAATTGGAAAGTGAAGGGGACTTGGTGGTGCAGTTGCTCAGTGCATTAGCCTTTCCCCTCTGGAGACCTGGGTTCATATTCTGCCTTGGGGTCAGTAGTGAAAATTCATGCTTTGGTGTCCTACTTCCGTTTGTACATTTGACAAAAAGACTAACATCTGGAAAAAAAAAAAAGTCTTTCCCATAACATGCTATACTGGCAATATAGGGCTGATGTATATTGGCAGAGAGCTCAAACAGCTTTTACTCCTGCGATAGGTGTCTATCAAGTTTACTTTCCCCAGAAAGGCATTCACTCAAGGTGTTACTAAAAAGGGGAAAAGGAAAAAATCAGATTATATTCAGGAAAATAATGCAGATAACGAAGGAAACTCATTCATACTACAAAAGCTATACCGATAAACTACCTGTTTTACCTTGGAGTTAACTCCTGCTAATCTCTCTCAGGCTGAAGTTATATTTCTCTTAAGATGTTTTATTTGAACGTCCCTCTGCCAAAGATTTTCAAGTGCCAGAGAACTGCTATTTCATATGCACTGGAGTGGAGCAGTGATGACATCCAGTGATTAAGTAGTTCAAAAAATACACATTCCCTAAAGGCATTCTGAGAACCACTTTCCAGATATTGTTTGCCTTTACAGGTCATGGTAAGATGAATATAGGCGTGTTATCAGCAATGTTCTGTCTTATATTTGCAGTGCTTACTGTTATTGCCTTGTAAGAAGCATGGTGCAACTAATTGCGCAATGCATAGAGCCCAGTTTTTTTCTTAATCACTTCTTCAGAGTTTATCTTTTCACTTTCTTTAAAATTTGCAGTGTCCATATTACTTGAGGAATTTGCAAGAATGTATGAACAACTCAGCTTTCAAATCGTCACGAAAATTTTAGCTCCGTTTACAACAGTGAGAGAGCTTTCTTGTTAAACATACAATAAATACTCAAGATGTGTCCAACCTGAGAATCCTAGTGAAGTCCATTCAAGGATAAAAAGAAAAAGCATCAGAGAAGACCTACAGTTTTATAGCCTTGTTCTAGGCTACAGGCATTTTGCAATTATGGCTCCATCTCTGGAGCAGATGACAAGAATTAGCAGCTAACCACAGTATCAGATTTCTATCCTTTTTTTGACATGGATTTCCTTCTAGGTTGAGGGAAACATGAAGTAGAGATTGAAACCTTTTTTTTTTTTTTTCTTTTTTCCCTTCAATAGTAACAAAAATAATAGAGTAGAGTAAGCAGAAAAGGAACAAAGGATTAAAGAATAAAAACAGGACAGTGGAAGCTTGAACAGAAAGCACCAGTCAAGAACAGAGCTATCATTTGACTGATAAATCATTCTCTTAATCAGCTGTGCCAGCCAAAGAAGGACTGAGTAAGCAGCTACAGATGAATAAGCCTTAACTGATTTTTCTTTGTTTCCATCCTTCCGTCACATGCCTAATTAAAATTTACACTTCTAATTGCACTGTTTTCTAATAGAATGGTAGGAACCCTTGTCTGGGACTTTGCTTGAAGAGAAGTCCTAGGACTGTGAAAAGCTTTAAGCAGCTTCTATTCTACATAGAGTTTAGATCTCCTCTTACATGTGCTAGATTTCTTTGTGTTTTTTGATTTCGTCACTGAGTTCACTTAAGGGAAGAAGTTAAGATAGTTTTTCTCAAGGTACACATGCACCTTGTCAGATCAGTAAGGTCACTCTCACTCATCCTTCACCTCTATTTGCAGACTAATATCAAAGATGCCTTTGAGATTTCAGTCTCATATTTTCTAAAGGATTATTTTATCTGCTTCACAACCTGAGAAGAGAAAGAGTATCTAGGAATTTCCTTTCTTATTTCCCTACAAATGTGAGAGTGAAGTAGAAATGAGACTTGAGGCTGAAGTAAAATTGGAGAAGGTTGGATTGAGGTAGAAGTTGTAACAGGGTTATAGTAGAAAAAAAAAGAAACAAACTCAAATTTCAAGTAATCTTTGAACTGCTTGAATGAATTGATCCAAAACATTGCTTTTCACTATTTTGTCTTTGTTATATATTTTAATAATTATGAATCCAGATGTGAGACAAATGCATAAATGAATCTGCTCGTACTACTTTAACATACACTTATGTCTTAAAACAAAACCCCTTCAGGATGATGAAGTGCTGGAATAGGCAGACCAGATAAGCTGTGAATGCCCCATCCCTGGAGGTGTTCAAGACCAGGTTGGATGGGTCTCTGAGCAACCTAATTTAGTACCAATCTAGCACCTGATCTAGTGATTGGCAAATCTGGCCATGACAAGGGTGTTGGAACTAGATTGTCTTTAAGGTCCCTTCCAACTCAAGCCATCCTATAATTCTATGGTTCTATGTGTCTATGTGAATAACTCTTTTCGTAAGTAAAACTCTTCTGTATTATATACAGCACGTTATCATTGTATTCTCATGCTGTGCCCCATTAAGAATGAGGTTCTAAATGAAGTGAAGGATGTGTAGTTTGAATGAGGTCTGCTGATGTTAAAGCTGGAATAGTATTGTGCTCTTATTCAGGAAGACTACATGAACATCCCGATGAACTTTCTAGGAATACTAGTTTTGCTTAACCCTATTTTCTTAGAATCTGCAGTATTTTTACTGATGTAAATCTTCAATGTTTAACAGCGCATCTCACTAATAATTGTCTAGGCATCCCAAGACAATTGAAATATGTTTATTCGTTACAATGTTATCATAACGATAGTATTTAAACATGTATGTTAAGTCTCATTTTTAGAAGTTCTTTTAGCTTTTGCTTGTAATTATGGAAAATGAAAGGTAAAAGTACTGGTACAGTGATCACAACAAAGTGATCAGATTTCCAGATGCCAACAGAACTGTGTGTAATTCTTGATTTTGAGTTGAGAAAATAATCTGACAATTTATTTTTGCACCACGTTAGTAGTGGTGTAGATTTGTTGTTGTTTTTTAAAGTTTCAGCGTTGTTAGGTACGATGCACAGAAGCAGGGTGAGAAAGTGATTTCATGCTCTATTTCTCCAGATGAAGTTTGGTGCTTTGCTGACAAATCTGACATATAAACCCAAATTGCATCTTCCAGGTTTAACAGTGGTGAATAAAAATGTTCACAGAATTCATAGATAAAATTTTGTAGGCCATACAGAATTTTTTACATGAGTTAATATCTCACCATGGAATAGATTATCTTGACTTGATCTGATTCTTTTTATTTTAAATAGACTGCTTGTTACATATTTTTGAACTACGTTGAAATAAAACAAGATTTTAAAAAATGATGGTCATGTTTCAGATTTCTTTTGGAATGGAATTTCTTGATTGTCTAACATAAAATAATGTTATGTTATTTGGGAAGATATAACAGAAGTATCAATACTTTGGGTTTTGAAATCTGAGTCACTCTTTCTTCTCTATTACTTATCCAGAGTTTTAATCTCAAATAGTTATTTTTGATTTTGTGCAGTAATCTTGAATGAATGTATAATAAGGAAATGTTGTATGTTATTTGCTACTGTTTTACTGTCTCTGGATTCTGCTTTGCAGAGGTGGATGTTCACTTTAGGATGATTCTTTTAAATCTCTTGCTTCCATCTGTCTATTTTGTCTGTCTGTCCAATCTCTGCTTTAGACACTTAAAATTGCTTATGAAATAGCCCAGCTATTAATTCAGCTAATTCTGTGTACAAATAAATAAAAAAATAGTTTAATATCAAAGGATTTTTATCTGATCTTTTAACTGTGGAGGTTCTCCTTCCAAATGGTTCATGAATATCACTGTCCTTCCTGCTCTGGGAAGGAAGGAAGCAGCCAGTAGTTCGTCTAAAAGTAAAAGCTTCAAAAGTAGTACTTTTTTCTACATCTATTTTAAGACAAGATGATTACACTTGAAGTAGAACAAATACGTAAATGTTGCTTATTTTTAATGGAAAGATATATATATATATATCTATAAAGTTCAGCTCAGCTCCTCTCAAAAGAATTTAAAGCTGTGATTCTTGTTCCTGCTGCAAAATCTCAAGAACGACTTTCACCTTTTGATATAGTGAGAATTTTATTAAGCTGCTTGCATCTGACCAGATATTTAATTTTGTGTTATTTAAGTGTTTTGTAATATTTATACTCAAGATGAAGCTCTCTGAACTTGGATTTCACCAAAACAATGAAATACTGTGCTTCATGCATTTAAACTACAGCTTAGTTATGAGAAAAAATGGTAGATAATGGTAAAAGGAAATATCAACAATAGCAATACAAAATGTTTAATAATGTTTCAAATAATAGTTATAAAAAAAATTATGTAGTTGCTTACATTCCCAAAAAGAAGCTATGGAGTAACAGCCATAATCACAGGTAATGTAACTGAGACTTCAGATGTTTAGATCAACTAGCATTAGTATCAGAAGATGAATAATTAGATTTATTAAATAGTGATAAATGTAATTATGACACTCTGACATATAAACTTATTACAGAAACAAGCTTGTTTCAATTAAGAATAATGGAATATTGCTAGATGAAGTGAGATTATGTCACTGTCTTTTCATCACATAAAACAACATAAAGCAAATAAGAATATAAAAATGTAACATGAAAACAATCATTTTATACTCCCCTCATTGGGATCACTTCTTAGTTGCTTGGATTTTAGTATTTATGAGTAGGTAAAGGACCAAGGCTGTGAGTTTACTTTTTCTTCTGACAGCCTTGATAGGCTCTGTGGCAAAATGTTTTTGGTCATAACTCCCTGTGACATCAGGGCTGTAGCCAGATTATGTGACTACAGCCATGTGCTATATACCTGACAGATTTCAAGTACCTAAAGATGTGTTGTTTTTTTTTTTTAAGTTTGTATCTGGAAAAGTTGTGGCGACTGCTGCAGGTATTTCTAAACACTGTTTTGTTTCAACCAGAGGTGGAAACCTCAATCCTTCATACATTTAGAACGTTGAAAGGGAATGCTCTCCTCAAGATGGCAACAACTCATAAAAGGAAAAAAGCTTAAGAAAATGCATAGTGTACCGAAATATGCACACATATTGTACCTCATCTTGCCTATTTCTCCATGAAATGTCAAAAGAACCTCCTACTGTGAGATGTCTGTGAGCTCTGCAAGACTGATTAAATTTCTATATAGTATCAATCGTTGCATCCTGTGAACCATAAATTATAAAAATTCTATTCTATTTTGTCACTCCGTAAAAAGATTTAAAACATTCTTAGTAGATACGAAGAAAAAAAGGTGACTTTTTATTTGTGCCAATTTTATGCTCAGACTCCATGTTAAGGACAGTTAAACAGTTAAAATGTGGGGTGTATAAATGTGTGAAAAGTACTTTAAGAAAGCATTTTCTACAATTAAAAAAATAATATTGTGACTTATTTCTCAGTTTTGTAACTTGTAACTCCAAAGGAAGGAAAGAAACTTAGGTGTCTAAAGACAAATATTTATGTATTTATATATTATGCTCTCAAGATTTCTTGAGAGCAGAATAGGGAGTATTCAGGGGGTAAGAAGAAGCAGTTTTCTCCCTTGCATTTTTAACTAGTGGTATAGCAAAATATAATCAGGAGATTGGTGTTAGTGAAGTTTTTGCTTTGTGACAGAAACTAGTGTTAAAAGAGCTTGTGGTCATTTATCACACCACTTGAGGATGTGTGGTTTCTGTATAGAATCTCAACTTACACATTTAAATCATGTTCAATGTTTTTGACCTTTTGGCACCGTGCACCAGGAGGCTAATGTGAGGAATCTCATCCTTGTGAATTGCTGACTGCATTTTAAATCTATTGTTCAGATATTTTCAAACTAAGATAAATTGATAAAAATGACTTTATTCTCATTTCTGTCTCCGACTCTTTCACCCATCCTTTCAGGGTTTTGTATTGCTGCTTGTCACCACTGTACCCGAGTGCCTTCCAAGTAAAATAACGATATCAAAGCGTCTGGTGAACATCATGGGGAACATCAACATTGTGAGTCAGGGCTTATACATCTGTGTACAATTCTGTATGCATGTGATTACAGGGGCTGCTCCAAAAGTAATGCCTTGTATTTTATGACGTTGGCCCATGACATCAGAGGCAGATGTTGGTGTTGTGGCAGTAGAGGCTGAAGCATAGTCCATGGTTGAATGGACTATGGTTGAACTTCCTGCCAGTATTCTGTTACATGTTGTTGCCACGTGACAGATGGCAGCAGAGGGGCAGACTGACAGAATGGCATCTGACATGGACGTGCGTATGAAGCAAAGTTGTGCTGTGCTCAAGCATGGCATGCAGGCCCTTGTTCAGTGCTGGTGAAAATGTGCAGCTAATGGTGGTAACTATGTCGAAAAACAGTGTTTTGCAGCTGAGAATGTTTTCTATCAGTGTTATTGTGCTTCTTGTATCTATGGTAGTTTCTATGAAAATAAATAGGATGCATTACTTTCAGAGTTACCTACATAGTTTGCTTCCAAATTGGAGCTGGCTTACCTCCAGCTTCCTGAGTCAAGAGTAGCTGAGTCACTTTATGCCTATATGGATTTGCTTTTGGCTTGATGCTTCTCCCATGCCAGGAGAAGAGCTTGAGAAAGATGAGAGAGTATGTGTGAAACTTTTGTAAGTTTGTGATAACTGTGCACAAATTCTTTATGTAAGTTATGAGTCTCAGTGAAAAATTAGCCTGTGTCTTCTTATGGAATTCCTTAATGGAAATGAGCATAATTTTAATAGCAATATTTCTTAATGAAAAATTGGTAGTAGATTTTTTTTTTTTTTTCATATAAAGCCACGTGCTTTAATTTTTCTTTGGTTTATTTCACTATTTGATTGTATCTTTAGTATTTTATTTATCTTGTACAATATGCTATTAGATCAAGAGCAAATAAAAATTGATTCTAACAGAGTGGCTTTTAAAATGCAATATTCATTTGAGAATGGATCAGAAACAGAAGTAATTAGTAGAATTTTAAGTACAATATAAAGAGTCTGAGGTAACATGTATGAATAAAAGTGGTAGTTTCAAGAATTTTAAAAATTTAAAAGGAAAATCTTATAACAAGATTTGAAGTGTAAATTAAACAATTTTAAAATTCTTAAAATCTCAGACACATCAAAACAAGTACTAGTAAATAAAAATATCAGAACCTCTCCTTTTAATGGAAACATACTTAGGTTGCATGCATCATAAGTCCTGTGGGTGATTTTCCACACAGTTTAACAAACGCTGTGTGTCATGAAGGAGTTTTGCTCAAATCAATTCAGAAGTTATCTATATGGAACCAAGTCATACAGGTGGCTACTTTGTTACTGGCAAATAAATGGTTTTGAACATCATAAAAAAAAATGGAGTAACAATGAATTATTGATTAATAATCCAGTTTTTATAACTGATGATAAAAATTGTAGAGTTTGGATAACTTCTGAAATATTGATGCTTGAAACATTCTTCTTTATATATATATATGTATGTATATATATGTGTATATATATATGTGATGTTCCTTCAAAGAAACAACTTGTTTAACACCTAGGTTCAGTAGAAACATGGAAGCAGTGGAAAGTGTCATCCCTTTTTCTTCCAGAACTTAACTAAGTTTGAGAAGCAAAAGTAAGCAAAGGGGAAAGTCTCAGAGATGTAGAAAATGACTGAGAAATATGGAATCCTCTAACACATTTCCTATTTAAAGAAAACATAAGAGGAATCAATAAATGATTGGAACCTATTGGAACCCTGGGAATTATTATTCTAGCAGAAAAATAGCTCTTAGCAGCTCAAACAAATGAAGACTCACAAGTTTAGGAAGCAGTTAATACTTTGATTTGAAAAGACACAGTTGTGAAGGACATAGATTTTATCCAAAGAAAAAGGCAGAGATTTTATTCAGAAAAACCTGGGAGTTATCCAATACTCTGGGTTCAGTAGACGAAAGATCATGGACTAGCCCAGGAAAAGGTCGGTATAGAAAGCAACCATTAAATCTTTTCAGCTTTGCATTACCAGCATTTTTCATATATATTTTCTTTTCAGGTAATGCACATCCCACAGAGTCTTTCTACTATGACAACAGTTAGGAGAGAAATTAAATCTAGTAGATGTTGGCCCACTCACTATAAAGTGGATTTCAGTAATCATTGCAAATCACCTAGCCAGCTGACAAAGATAAAGGACTATAGTATTTGGACTTAACTACAAAGATACAGATTTTCGGTATCTGCATTTGTTTCTTACTCAAGGAACTTAAAATATATCTTCAATTTCTGCAGTTCATGATTCTTGGTGGCTCAGCATAAGTTGTCATTAAAAACTGGAGGCTTCATGCCAGATCTTTGATATAAAGACCTAACAACTGAAATTGCAGTTCCCAATCCTTTTCCTAGGTGCTAATGTTAAATTACAGTAAATTAAAGTAAGAATGAGTGAAATTTAGACGGGTGAAGACAAAGAGAGAGTTTTTCTAAAACTTTTCATAACAAAAAAATTGTTGTGCTTATATACAATAATTTAACAGAATTAGACATCTATGAAGAATCCTTAGTAATAAGTTGATAACCGTAATAATATGTTTTGAGAGGCAATAATGCTAAGCTCATATTGTAGGAACATGTATAAGAATTCATTTCAGTGAAAGCTCATTATTTAAATGGGAAAGACCATCAAGGAGTGGACAAGGAAATAAACACTTGGAAAGGTCACATAATTTACAAGATGGAAGTAGTAAATTTTCCCAAGTCTTCTACATCTCAGTCTGGAGCTACACCTATTAAACCACTAGAGGATGACAGTTCTGAAATAGGTTGCAGAAACTTTTGGGAGTGAGAAGGTGATAATAGGTGAGATAATTACAAGGTACAACTATTTAAATCCGCTGTCTAACTGCTAACTACCTATAATTATGCAGCAATCTGTGATGGATAAGTTAATGTAAATCCTTTCAGCGAGTCTTTATGAGCCTTTACCATGTAAAGATCAAACTATTGCTGACTCAGAAAGTTTCATGAAGATAGACAAAAGGTGAGACAAAAGGAGGTCAAGATTTTCTAGAAAGTTTGAGAAAACCTTCATTAAGTTGCACCTTTTCTCAAATATTCTAATTTTATTCTGATTATACTTCCCAAAGCTTGACATTTCTGGTTTGCTTTTACAGATCATAGGGTCTGTTCATACATTAGCTCTACCCATAATTAGGTGATTGAAGATCACAAGCACAGCAAGAATTTCAGCTTTTCCTCAGTGGCTGTAATTCAATTAGTGATAATGTTCTCCTGCATGGTAGTTCAGGTATCCAGTGTTAGGTCACTCAACAGCTCGGTTTTAAATTTGTTGCTAAAGATTTGGGTTTATCCCTTCTGTTACTTTTGGAAGTCTTTGACAGCTAGGTTCATATGACTGCTGGAAGTAAGTCTTGTTCTCCTATTCTTTATAAAGAATTTAACCTGTGAGTATTCAGATTAGAGAGTTTTCTCTGAATAAACTGTAGAAGGAAAGTTAGGATGGGTGACTTAAGAAGTATTTGTAGTAGGAAAGCTCTTAATTTTGTTTCCGCGCTTTCAGTGCTTCCCTTTCCCAGTCCCCATTGTGGAAAAGCAACGTATGTCGTTCTAGAAGATGCTGGCTTGACTCATTGTCTGATTTTGTAGAGACCTCCTGATATGGGTTTCAAGTGAGTGCTCTCTCTTCCAATGTGTTGGGATTTATCCTCAAGAGAGCAAAAAGAGACTTCAGTTTAGCTGAGCCTCAGTAATTGTTGGCTCTCTTGTTCTCTTTAGGGAACTCTAGAATGGGAAAGGAAGCCATTCATGCATGCTGTAATTTACATCTGATTGATGGTTTAGATTAACAGGAACAATTTGCTCTGGAACTCCTATGGGCCTAAACTGAAGCATTTAACAGTGATACCCAGCATCAGTTTTTGTCTTGATCAGTCTCATATCTTATCACATGTAGAGTTCATTCTCAGAGTTAACCCTTAAAGTCAAACACATGAAATGGTACTTGATACTTCCTGTTTCCCATGTTAAGTAATCAAGTAAGTTAAGTTGTAGCTGAAAACTCTGTATTTCTAATGATTACATAAATAAATTTGATGGAAAACAGTACACCATACAGTGATTGCAGTGCTTGCAAAAGTCAATTAAACATTTATCTTTAGAATATCTTTAGAAAAATCTTTAAATTTAGAGAATCTAGAATTCTAAATTAGATTTTGAGAAAACTTTAGAAAAAATTTGCACATATTTATTAATTCACTGAAATCTTCAGAAAAAGCACAGTCTTTAAGCAAAAACAAAATAAAACCAACATCAAAGAAAAGATTTTGGACCTCTCACAGGTGAAGATATTAGTATTTATTAATGAAAAAGAATTAGGCAATCAGTAAATTAAAAATCAATGTCAAAATTTACTATTTTGTAAAACAAGTAGCATATTTTATATTAATATCAAATCAAACATATAGCTTATGTGATTAAAAAAAATCAGGTATAGTTTAAAATAGGATTTATTTAGAACAATCTTCAAAAAGCTGCTCAGCAACATGGGTAAAATTGGCCTTTTGTGTCATACATTTGGGGTAGATCACTGAATTACTGACTGGGTTTTTCTGATATCTCTAAAGTTTTTGCATTCAAACTTGAATCTGAGAATGGTTCTTAGAATAATATGCGCAGATTTCTTTTACAGGAAAAAAATGCACTCTATTCAATTGTTTTTCGTCTTAGCCCCAGGAATCCCTGCAGGTTTTGTTCTGACCTAGCGTGTTTCACACAACCTACACATCTAGAAGATTCTTGAAATTAAATAATTGATAATAGTAGAGCTTTTCTTTCTGAGCCTTGCCATTTTTGGTGCGTAGTGGACATAGTGAGGGGAAAACTACAACGAGTCTTAGTGTGAAATGTAAGAACAATGATATATTTTTGTTTACAAAGGGATTAAATATTTTAAAATATTTGTTTAATTTGAATGTGTCTTCAAAATGAGTCACCAGAAAATTATCATTCCTTGTATGTATTTCCCTTATAACTAAACTGGTAAATATATAAATTTGCCATAACACTTATTAATGGACATTTGTTTACATATTTTTATCTCAATTATCTATGCCCATAGGACCTATTCAGTCAATTTTTCACTAAGTAGTTTTCAAAATATAATTACTCTTATGGGGAGGGCTATGAACAGCAGTGTCATTTACACTATAGTTCACTAATTGCACTTCTAAGCCATTATAATGAATTATACTTGTACTTTCTTCAAGAAGATCAGTTAATGCTAATCACTTCTATCACATATTTCACTTAGAAGACACCCATCTATAACAACCTTTTCACTTATAGCTTCATTCCCTTTTAATTTTCTTGCATTGTAAGAGATATCTATAAATTCATAGCATGTGCTCACAAAACCAGTTAGTCTTGCAAACTTAGTATTAAAAGTTGAGTTTTAAACTTTAGAAGATACTTCTTTTTTTTTTTTTTTTTTAAATAAATCTGCTATGGTTTCTGATTATTAAATGTTACAGCTCTGAAACATTGGTTCAGGAATTTGTGGCTACTAAAATAACAGAAATGTATAGATTTACCATGAATACATTTATCATTGGACAGACTCCTTTTTATGTTGGGTTACCAAGTCTGTTGGTCTGTTTTCTTCACTATCAGTTTACTGAAATTTCTAATAGTTGTAACACATGTGGTATGAATCTAAGGTATGTAAAACATGACAAATGTATTGGTGAGGAATATATATCCAGGAGATCACTTGTATCATTTGTTTCAAAGACTTCTAATAGATGTATGAAGCTTGATTCTCTTAAAAAACTCTGTTTGCTGGTGTTCCATGTGTTTACTAACATACCCATCATTTCAATTTCTCCCAGTTTGTGTGGTGAAGAAGTCAGACTTTCTAGTCTTTGGTTCCCACATCACCTCTAGGGATGTTTTAATGAATTGCTATTATATATACTATCTCCGTTTTCATTGTGCTAAAGCAGATTGGGTCATTTACATTCCCCAGTTAATAGACCAGCATTTTAATAAGTTTTTTTTTGTTTTTTTTTTTAAACTATGGGTTTTTGCTTCAGAGTCATGGTGACTCATTACCATCCAACTGATCAATTTGTTCACAACACCTTTTTAATTATTTCAATTTGAGATAATTTTTTAGACTTCCCCGACAAAGAATGACAAATCTTATGTTTGCTTGTATAGTGAGCATGAGATGCTGGAGTGAATGTTGATTCTGTTGAAGTCGGTCTGAGTTTTAATTTCAGTAACAGAATTCAACCTTGCTGTATATCCAATGATGGGTACTGCATGCTTTGAATCCTTGACTGTTTGCATTCAAGTTAATTATATCTGTATAGCAGTTCAGAAAAACTGGAAGCAAATTTATTTAAGTTCTAAAGATATTGTTCAAGATATGTGAGTAAAGACCAATAACTGTAAAAATACAGGTATTAAAATGCTGGATTTTGTTACAGTGTGGAGAGTGAAAATTACTTCAGTAACCACTCAAGTTTGGGATATTCTACATGTATGAAAGAACAATATAAGCAGAATCTAAATTAAGCCTAAATTTTGCATTGTGCCCTTTCTGCACAGTTATTATCAAGTAGCAAGCTGTGTAAAATATGGAAACAAGTTGGTAATGTACCAGCAAATAGCCTACAAAATAAAATGAGTAATTACAGGATGTACTTCAAAATAGAAAACTGGGTTATTTTAAAGTAATATTAGACACTGAATATTTGTAAGACCATGCCATATAGGAGATTAGCCAAGAAGAGGAATTCTATTAGATCAGTTTATTATAAAAGACAAAGGAAAGAGGCTACTTGGAAATGAGCAAGAAACATTCATATGTGCAAGCATCATACTTTAAGCAAAGGAAGCAAGGGAATCATGATATCTATATAGTCTCTATCTATATAGCATCATTCAATGTGGATATTAGTATAGAAAATTGACTTGTAACGTCTAGGAGAAATGTTAAGGTTTGTATTTTGCTTCATTTTTCTTTTCTCAGTGCACTACTTTACCATCTTCTTCCCAAACTGCATACCATTAGCACTTCTGTATTCTAATCTCTCCCTTGCTGCTTAAAATTATCACTCCTTTATTTCAAATATAGCTTCTTATCCTCTCCTCTGCTAATTGGCTTTTTTACCCTCGACCCCTTCTTGCCTCCACTGCAGGCAGCTTGACATTTTTTCATCAACTAATCCCCACTTTTCACACTCCTCTCCCCCTTACCACCCCCATACATTTGCTTCCCTTTCCTCTTCTGGTGCATTCAGAGCTGCTGAGAGCTTTTCAGCAGATATTCAAACCCCAGGAGAAATTGAAAGAGATCGAAACACAGCACAGAAGCTGGGGTGTTTTCTTCTGGCTGCCAAAAGCATAAGGTAACATTCAGAATGAGGTCATTGTACCATGATCTCATTTTGAATCGTATTTGTTGATGAGGTGTAGGAAGTCTGCAGGGAGAGCATATTGTTTTCCTAGTTAGTAGTACATCAACAGACTGTGAAAATACTTAGGCATTTACTTTCATTTCCCAATTTATATATGCATATGTCAAGAATTTAAAAAATTATGAGAGGATAATAAAGCAGTGGCTTAAGCTACACATGGAGTGGGGTGCAGGTATGTACAGAGTTGCCAAAACAAAATTAAATATCTGAGAAGATTGTTTTGAAGGATAACTGCAAATGTCTGGAAAGGATACTAATGATTTTGGTGCAGTGGAAAGCAAGACAGAGAGAGCATGGCATGAGTGGGTACTTCAAAGACTTCCTTGCATAAGGTGTTGCCAATAGATATTTAGGAATAATGCACCATTCTAGTATTCATTCTGATTTCTTTTTGTCACCTCTTAACAAATCAATATATATTCTTTCCATTGAAAAAGGCATTTCACTCCCCAAAGAACATGCACAGTGTCAAAGTCAGAAAAACAAGGTGCATGGGAAGGCCGTGTTTGGTATCAATTAGAACTTTCCTCTTTGAGAATGTCTCCATTAATGCATCACTATGTAGTATTTTGGTACAGGTACAACAGGGTTGTATTTTGGCAGGACTTTGCAGTGATTTGACTGAGAAGTTAAACAGCTTGTATATTAGCTTTGTAACTGGTACAGAAACATGAGGCAGATTGGGAAATAAAAGATGCATAAGAGCAACCAAAGAAATAGCAGAGTGTGATGAACTTCACTGGTAAATTAACTAGTGAGTGGGAAGAATTAAAACTCAGAGAGACCCAGAACTCAACTGTCAGGAGAGAAAACACTCTTCTGAGCTCTGGAGGAAAAGCGGTATTTGCAGTATCCCTATCAGAGCATCCAAGTGATCCTTAGCTGCTGTGTATGTAGAACTAAGCCCTGACAGAGGCAAGGGACTCAACAATACAAATATTTGCTCCCATGATTAAATATTCTCATCCTAAACACAGGGGAAGCAGCAAAGTTAGGGTTAACTTTGTGGTTGCATAACCATTTCTACAAATCTTGTGCCGTTATTTTCAGAATGAATAGATAATCTCTGTTGACTACGTGGGTAGTCAATGTGATGTGTGCATCACATTTTTGAATGTGCATGTCACCGATTAATTTACAAAGCTAATCAGTAATTTTTATTTCTATTTTATTGTGTTAGAATTACTTCCTGTGTATGCATTTTAAACTGTCTTTCTGTGTTGGACATTATCTTTCAATCTCAAAAAATGATTTTATTTGTGATTATCAGCCAGTATTGTTACTGTAGAGAAAACTGTTCTGGATAGCAATGCAGGCTGCAAAAAAAGGCCCAACAAAACTATTTTCTGTCTGAAATCAATAACAAAATAAGTTCATTTCATACAAACAAGCATCTAAAGCTTTCATGGCAGTCTAAAAAATGTAAAAGTGCCTGCAGAGGATATAAGTTTATTGAATTTTCTTACTTTACTGTTTCACAGTCTCTATCCTAACCAGATGGTATAATCTGATTGTATCAACCTAGAAGTATATAGGATTTTATTTTAATGTTAAAAAGGTCAATATCTTTGGAACTTAAATTCTTTCTGTCTTCTATACTGCACTAGAATTTCAGCTTTGAAGTATTACTAGGTAACATCAATAAAAAGAAGTTGAATTTTATACACTAAAATTTACTTATTCATTTCCCACATATAAAGTTAAATTCTTTAGATGAACACTCCCTAGGTATATGGCAAAGTAATATATACTTTATTGAATGATGAGTGAAATTTATATGAATACTGCTGATACAGCCATAAGATTTCTTCCAAAGTATTTTTGCTGCATAACAGTTATTGAATATTACATCTTTTTATCACCTTAGATGATATTCAGACATTTTAGCCTTTTAATCCACTACTGAAAATATTTCACTCTTCCTAAAGATGTGTTCTGCTTTCTTCTGTGTTGAACTACTTTTGGTCTGGGTTTAGAGTTAGATCTTCAAATCTAGTGACAGAAGTACCATTTGCTGAGCCTTTCTGGGGTCTTCAATTAGTCTGCAGCATGGATTCCATCTGAAAGAATTTTTGAGATTTTTATGATCCTTCTTGAAATCTGGATCACATTAGACATAAAGGCTTAGGCATTTTCAGCACCATGGAAGAAGTTTGCAATCATTTTCTGTAATACAAACGGGCTTATTTAGCACTCCTGTTATGGAAAAGACTCTACAATAATAATGCTACTATTATAATACCATTTCTGTAATAATAGCACTTCTGTTATAAAACACCATTATTATAGAAATGCTATTATAAGACAAGCTCTGTTATTTAGAATTGCCTCTGCAATAAAAGTACTAAAAAGTCTGCTTGTATTACAGAAAATTATTGCAAATTTTTCTTGCCTGGCAGTGAAATTTTTCATTCTGAATCTTGTCTGTCGCTGTTGGAAAATCATTCTCATACATACTCTGAAGTCTCTGTGAGTTACTCAATATCGTGTATTTAAAAGAAGGAATTACTGAATAGGCAAATGGAAAAAAAGGCCAATCTTCATCTGTCTGATTTCCCATGTTCCTAATTTGTCATTCACTTTTTGTCACACACCATAGCTCTTATTTAGAACGTAGATGCAGGCCTGTAGGGCAGTTCTTACCATTGTATATAAGGTAGGGGAGGGAGAGGAAACTAAAGATGTGGAGAAAGGAAACAACTATCCCCCTCCTTTTTCTTTTCTTTCTTTCTCCTCCCCTCCCCCCCCCCCCCCCAATCATGTTAATTTATCCATGTTTGAATACAGTTCATCAAAAATTGCTTCCAGTGCCTCTCTTTGTATTCTATTCTTATGCTCATAACATTCAATGAGAATGAAATTGAGTCTACCTGAACAACTTAAGCAATTAGGTTCATTTTTCCTTAATCAGCACTTAACCCAAGTACCAGCCTGCTCTGGTTATCAGCCCTTACTACCCACCACCATTTTGTAGCTCTGAGTCTACAATCCAAAGCCACAAGTAGCTCTCTTAGGAGAAAGGATACAAAAGACAGAACCACGCAAATAAAAATGCTGTAGTCTCACCCCTGACTTCCTCAGGTCCCCTGTTTTCTTTTAAAGTGTTTTCACACCTGCATCTATTACATTGCCTTTCCACTCCTACATGTTCCACTGACTAACCATCAGTGCTCATGCACACACAGCAGAATTTCTCAGTGGAAAAGGATTATGAAGAAGAATCAGAGTTATTTCTCGGCATAATCCTTGGAAGCTCTTTGCATACTTGGTTATTTTTTGTGTAAATTACCTGGAATTGAGATACTTGTACTGTGGAACAGTTTCTTACAATATCCAGTAACCCCACAAGGTCCAGTCCAGCAGACCAGGTTTTGCTTTGCCATGCCCTTGTGATGCTTTAACTATATTACTTTATGTTTCTTGTCCTTGACAAGAGTCATCTAGTAAGGAATAGTCAGCCTGAAGGATATGGAATTGCACCAATCATAGATCAGTGGAAGGTTCGGTTTTAGTCTTTTTTGTCATAATTGTTCTTTTTTCCCACAAGAGCAACAAATCTTAAAGCCTTCCTTCCTTCCTTCCTTCCTTCCTTCCTTCCTTCCTTCCTTCCTTCCCTTTTTCTCCACCGCTCCCCCCCTAAGCAATGTTTCCTGTAGCAAGAAAACTAACTTGTAATATCCATTCTTCTAGTCATATTGAAATTCTACTTTTAAAAAAACATGCAAAACCAGTCCTGAGTTTTGTCTTACAGTTTTCAAAGTGTGTCATTTAAAGCTGAATTTGGAGCTGTTAAAAATGGCTTTTATATGATGGTTATTCAGATAAAATCTTTCCAGTATCATAGGGGGAATATTGTGTCTTTCTCATTTAAAACTTCACTTTGTCTTCACTGTTTTTTTAATAGCAGCATGAATGGCATCAGACTAGAATTTTATTTTTTAAATATGTTTATGAATCAATTTTAATATTATTTAGTGGGAGAAAAAAGAGATAGTGAGTTTTGATGCTCTTTTGCACTTCTCTGTTGATAAAGGCTTTGTTTTTACACTGCTAACTACATCATTTAGTCCATAGAGTCAATTAGTGCCTTTGGGTACCATATTTTCTTGAAAATAGCATACACTTTTGGCTTATTTGTATCACCTAATGCTTAAGTGCTTGTATTATCTTTTGTGTGTTATTTTTCAGTTGATACTTACCAGTACTTATACTGGGTAACATCTGCTGTTTTGGTTCTTCACTGCAATAGCTCCCTTAGGACTTTTGATTCAAAAAGCCATTTTATTGTTAACAGCTAGAATACCACAAAGACAATCCTGTGGTACCAGTGTAATGGTAGTTATTCTACTACTTTGGGAGAGCCAAGCAACGTGTTTTTCACAATTAGTACTTTGCTCAAAAAATAGATTATTTTTTTATGAGTGAAATGATTTTTTGTAAGGCAGAATGAGCTCAGTAGCTTCAATTAAAAAAACAAAATTGTAAACATGTAAAAAAGAAATCAGACATTTATTTTTGAAAAATTTAATATGAAAATGTCAAGAATGTAATAGCAATAATGCCACTTCTAACATTAAGCAAGTAAAGCATTTGTATGTTCTGTTTCAAGTAGACATTCTTCATTTAAGGTGAAGTGAAACTTAAACAAAGGCACTAAATAACCCCAAAGCAGGATATATATATACATATATATGTACATATATGCATAGGTATATACATATATATTATCTGAACAAAGCTTGAATATTTCAGGTTTTCTCTTGTGCTGAGGAAAAAAAAGAGATTGATCAAAACAAGGTTATTTATTTATCAATTCTAAAAATAAAAATATAATCTTTTTTCAGTGACTACATGCAGTGAAGCTTCTTTAGTTCTCAAGTGTGCAGATGAACTGTTTTTTTTGCTTTCATCCTTGGTTCCCATTCTAAGCTATCTTGAATGCTGGATGTGTTTTATGAATTTGTATGAAGATAATTTCATACATGTCCAGTTTATCCTTTAGCTGCACTCATTTAGCTGCTGAGTATACACACACAGTATAATTACATAATGAGGAGGCCATAATAATATCCATACATAAGTATCAGAGAATCTTTACTTCAGAAAGAAATTCATAT
Source organism: Perdix hodgsoniae (assembly GCA_035772895.1). Taxonomy (NCBI): domain Eukaryota; kingdom Metazoa; phylum Chordata; class Aves; order Galliformes; family Phasianidae; genus Perdix; species Perdix hodgsoniae. The sequence continues at coordinate 2,398,365 of JAPSGF010000079.1, read as the reverse complement.
ATATGAATATATGGATAGAATTGGCTTCATATATCATTCTTTGGATTATAGCATTACTTTGGTGATCTGGAGAGAAAGATTAAGCTGTGTGAGCTTTTTTGTGTTTTGGTTTCTTTTCGGTACTGATGCTTGGATCACTCAGCTGTCTCTTGGGTATGTAGGGTAGCCACTTTCCATAGCATTCGTAATTCACTACTTGCTCCAATCCCCAACAGCATCCAGTATATAGACAGAATTAACGTCATGTTCACATATTTGTAGAGATAAATAAAGTGGCATGAGGCTTAACTTCTATTTCTGGATCACCAAAAATTTAGGCATATTTGTGCAGAAGACTGCAATCCTTACGGTACATTTCGATGCTTGAGAGAGATTTCTTTTCAGCACAGCTTCATTCTAAAAATGCCAAGTTCAACTGGTCAGTGATTATGCTTTCTGAAGGTTTAACTTTTTTTATGATAACCTTGGCAGTCAGAGGCATGATGTAGTTTCAAGATACATGTTCCCATGCATGTATTCTCGCTCCTCTTTAAGCAAAAAGGCAGATATTTCTCTTCTAAACATCATGAAAATTCAGTACTACAGATACAAATTCTCTGCAGTTAGATCTCAAAGCATAAACATAAAGAGGTAGGAATTGTTTCAATCATTTCATTTTAAGTTTCAACTTAAAGAATTATAGTAGCGGCATTTCTATCTGTCTTTTTCGTAACAGCCTACTGACTTAGAACTGTACACATGAACAGAATACTTTTCTTCCCTTTTCTTCCCTTCTCTGCTGCTAGATTCCAAAATGAAACACTTTACCTCACAAGAGATTGTACTTAATTGGCTGCTTGGTAGGTTGGTTGTCATCAGTCTTCTCTTATTTTGCAGCATTTTAAGCCTAGGCACAAGAGTTCACCAACAGTCTGGACTGTGGTTTCCCATTCCCTGCTCCAATTGGTCTTGTTGTTCTGTAAACAAAAGCTTAAGAAAATTTTTTCCTTAGCCCACCTGTCTTTATGGCTTCTGATACCTATGTCTGTTGTCCAGCAAGGTGGTTTGAAGTGAGAAGAAATATGCAGGATTAAAAAATGTGTGTGGCATGCCTAAATTAAGACTTCCCATAAGGCATGCATAAGTGCAAGTGATGACAGGATTGGAGCAGCTGCCCAGATTCAGTCTCACTGACCATGTTAAAACAAATTTTACCTCGATGCTTTAGCCTAACATGTAGCTTAAAAGTGGAGCAATAATGGACCTTGGAACAGGTATGCGAAAAAAAAAAAAGAGAAAATCAAGCAAGACTAAACAGGTATTCACGATATTGTCCCTATCATTCTGTTTGATCCACAGCATTACAGATTGGTAGCAGCAGCCTCTTATCTACTGGTCTGTGCAAGAGACATTGCATAGTCATTTGCTGTGAGTGGGGTATGGCTGCATTTCTTTAAGAAACAGAAAAGGACATGTAGTGACTTGCTTACTTTTTCCACAACAAGGTAAATTTTGGCTGGATGTGGTTAACTCTTTTAAGAACCTGCAAAGACTGGTTTTGTTGAGATGACAGAAACTGAAGGGGATAGGTAGAGGTATTGAGGCCTAAATTAAATATGCTCTTTCCTTTGAATTAAGAATATTTACAGTTGCTTTTTAAAGATTACCATGTTTGTAAACATATACTTCACTGCATTTTTTTCAGGTTCTCCCTAGTAAAGTGTGGTCCAGTGCTAGACACTATGTCAGATGTCTAGCAAAAAATACATTTGCATGATCACATGTTTAACTGCAGTACATTCTAATAATACTATCTCAGAAAAATTTAAATAATAGTCTAGAATGAATATATACATGCTCCCAGTCAGTTTAAATAAATTGAGGACTACTTTACTCCAGGGGACAATTTATTCTGTTCCACCACACAGGTCTCTTTTGACTGACATAGCCTGTGTTTTTGCACATGTGATAAAGCCTCGATGAATTCTCCAATGACACCATTCAGGAGCAATATCAAACATCTCTAGCTGCCTCTTAGATTTTTTTCAGTTCTTTGTCTTTTTCTTTTTTCTTGTCTTTTAGTTAGTCTTTCTAAAGTAACATTGTCGACTCACCATTCTGATATCTTTAATTCCCTGGTACAAATTCAAATTCCTGCCTTCATTTTGTTTTAAGACTTGAAATGTGCTATTCCAGCTAGTCTGCTCTACTAATGATTGTCTTTTGGGGTTCTTGTTCTGAACTGCTGCAGCTTACTCTTTTTTTTCTATAATGGCGCAATGTTTAAAAGTCAGATTTATTGTAACTGTTGTATTTTCAGGGTGGTAATTTCTTAGCTAATTTTTCCTCTCTTATAGGTTGTTTATCATTGATACCAATCTTCTATTTTAAAAAAGACTTGAGTCTTTCCGTGCCACGGACAAACCCAAAAAGTTTTTGACAATGGATGGAATATGTAACACATCAATCTACAAGTTTGACCACACTACTTTGTGAGAATTTTGTCAGTTCATTCCTTTGGATCATTTGTAACCAACTTACTTTTTTTGCATTTGTTACTGTATTTATTCAAGTTCCCACTTTTGTACTTTAGTGAGTTTAAATTTTGGTTCAAAACATGGCCAGTCATGAAATTTCTAGCCACTGCTCACTATTATTATTATTATTATTGGCATTTTGCTATTGCATACATTTAAATTTGCTGAAGATTACTTGCCACCAATTCTTTTAGCTGATCTGGCTTCTTCTGCCTACATAGAGCTTTTTTGCCTGAATTATGAAGCTGCTGGGTTTTTAGCTGCTGTCTGTGTTTCAGAGCTTCTCAATACCCTTCTTCAGATTTTTCTGTGTTTGTTCTGAAGCTTTGACCCTTTAATAATACCACAGTCTTGATGAAGACGAGACTTTGAACCTGCAAATTACTTCTGCCAGTTTTCCTTCAGCGGTTTACTATCTACCTTCACATCTTTTTTTTTTTTTTTTTTTTTTTAAATACATCTTTAATTGAATTCAGCTACTTTTTTTCTTTTCTTCTAATGTTAAATAACACTGTATTTGACATTCCACTGTCTCAGTGCTCTAATGCTCAGCTTAAAGTTAATAAATGTACCATTTACTTTCAGAGTGACAGTCTATTTATCTTCTGGTGCAATGATGGGCAATACAACTGTGAAAAATTCATCCTTGGAAATCATGTTGTATTTAGCCTCCCTGCCTGTGCTGTGCATTGTTGACAACGGCCTGCAAACTTTCATGCAGTGATATGAACCATCACATGTCTTTCATCTTATTTCATCTGGCAGATATTGTGCTATTTTTCATAGTCCATACAAGTCTGTGGTCTCTTCCAAAGTGGCTTTGATTTTGTGCTGTTGTGCCTTAGGCATCTTTTCTGCATTCTAAAGTTTCATTTTTACTTATACTTTAAGGTTCTGTACAATTCCATAAAAATTATTCTTAATGAAGCGATCCATGCTGTTTTGCAATTCTGCTTACAGTATTGGCTTAATTTTGATCTCCAAGTTATATATATTGCTACATATTTCCTAGGAAATTGAACAGGGCTGGGTCTTGGGCCAGAAAGCTCTCTGATCATTTCTACTGTTAATTATAAGCATGGTCTCTGTAAAAAAATTTGTTTTAACTGTAGAAGTGTCAAGGTCTCTTGTAGAGAGAGACTTTAGGTTGACTGTAGTATGAGTCAAGGTCTGTTCTGAATAGGTAATCTGGATGTGGCCAGTCTGAGTTTGGAGATAAGGTAGAGGAGCTGTATGGATGCAAATCACATTGTGCCAGTTGACTATAGGGCTGGAAAATCATCCCTGGTCCACTGAAATTCCTGAAATGAAAAAAAATAGTCTTTGAATTTCTCCTCCCGTCTTTCCCTCACTAGGTTTTAGGAACGGTCTAAGCTTAGTCAGAAACATGATCAGTCAAGATTGACAACATGTGGATAAACTACAGACCTCTTGCATTTTCTTTAGCTCTCCTCCAGTTTAATACATCTTCCTCAGAAAAGAAGGTAGTGCTTAAATCTTTGCAATGTAGTTTCATAGTTACCCTATTTTATCTGAGCCAACTGAAAATTACCAAGCACATGATATGTATTAAAATCTGTTGTTAGCAATGGGAGTTATTTTCTGATAGTCTTCTTTGACATGGGTGATTGACATTGATTGCAAATGCAGAGAAACAATTTGATTCTCTTTCTCTATTGTTTTGATTCAGTAACTTGTCAAAAACTGGACCTTCAAAACACACTTTTAACTTAGTAATAAGTACTGTGTTCTTTAGAACTATTTCAAATTGTGTATCAGAGAAGCTCAGTTCTCTGTTTATGTGTTCCTCCACTAATGTTTAATCTTTTTTTGCAGTTTCAGTTTACAATAGGGTTCTCAACAAATGTTTGCAAGTACTAAATATTATAGTATTCCATTATTACTTATGAGTTATTAGTTTGCACAACATAGCAATCTTTCCCAAGATTTTGCTGTTCATAAAGCCGAACCATTAGGAAGTACAGTTCCAAAATTATTCTATCTGAAATGTTGTTACTGTAAGGTTTTGTGTCTCAATATGTGTATGCAATGAGGAGTGTACTGTCATATTCCACTTTGGGAAAGGTTGGAAGTAACATACGAACTTGCTACATCACTTCACCTAAACTACAAAGAGTTTTAAACCCTTACAAAATAAAAAAACAAAAATAGGTTTAGAAAATATATTTATTATACAAGTTCTCTTTCAGCAGTGCCCTTCTGCCATCAATATGGATGCTCCTAAGTTAGTAGTGTAATGTTCCCAAGTTCATTCTATTGTGAATAAAAAGAGATACCCATTTTCTGAAGGGAGTAATTTTAAGTATGCTGGCTAACCATGCCATTTTGCTTCACCATCCATAACCAAATTGAGTAATATTCAGCCCAAGCAAAGCTTGCTATCTGTAGGAAGGAAAGACTTCATCAAATCCAGCCTTCCCAAGCATATCTAATTATAAGTGGTAAAGCAAGTGCAAGCAGAAAGATTCTACAGACTCATCTATTTTCTTGGCATTTGCTTTGGGACTGAACTTAGTTTTACACAGTTAGATGTCAAGATCTCATGCTGGATAAACACTGTTTTGAGTTCCACGTAGGTTTCATTATATATTGGTTTTATTTTCTAGAATGTGAAAATGTATTCCTTGCAACACATTTTCTTCAGTAATAAAATAGAAATAAACTGTTTGCTCATCTTATTGTGAGTCATACTACAAAAAAAGACCAGGTATAGTAAAAAAACAGAGGCTAGTATAAATATTCATTCTGTCCATGAGCTTCTTAAAACTCTCCTGAAGGCCTATGTTGCATCAGCCGTTTCATGACCTGCTTACCTGTTTTGATTCACCTATTTGAGGTAGGTCTTGTCAAACAAACAAACAAAAAAAACCCATCAACAGCAAAAACTTTTAATTGTTGGAGACCTTGAGAACCATTAAAATGTAATTGTTATTGATGCATGAACTAAAGATGTATCACCATAATTTCACTTCCCTGGAGAGGGATGGTTATTTCACTGAAGTATGGAAGATATGAGTGATTCGTCACTCCTTGCCATCATGTGTGTGCTGTTATAAAAGCAAATAAAGTGGTATTGCTACCTGGGGAGCAAAAATTAGGACATGTAGTTTCTAAGAGTGTGATATTATAACTATTATTATGTGATTTATCTGTAATTGTAAATATTTTATTGCTGTTCATCTCTTCTTAACTACAAATGATACATTGTGAAGTAAGAAAACTTGTTTAGCCAACTTTGTTCAATAATAAATTTTCTTTCTGTGTTTTCTTTCATGGACAGTTGATTTTCCAGTGGCATAAATGGATGTTTGATTGTTTATTGATAGCTAGATTATTGTACATGTTGTGATCCTGTTATTTTTGCCAATGCTTCAGCAAGATCTGGTGGTATGGTGAAAACTGATCAAGGGAGAGTTTCCTGTCTTCTGAATTTTGATAAGCTTTTGTAACACCATGGGGCATCTCTGGAATGAGCTCTGCAGGGAGTTATGCAAAGTTTTTCATTTTACTCCTGCTGCTCTACCATAGTCTGAAGTCATGTCATAGCAAATATATTTGTGCTATGTTTTTTGATTTGAAACAGTGCTCATATTTAGAGATGTTTACAGAGATGGTTTGATAAACTATGGATAGCCCTGAGCCCTTTTCTCCCCCAATGAACACATCACATAATCTTTATGCAGTTTGAACTTGCATTATGAAGAAACTCTTAGGGAAAAACAATTATGCTGGCATATCTGAGTTCTCTTCCTTGACATTTTATATGAGCGTACCAGTCTTCCTAAGCTGCATGTGACTTCAGAGACTACTGCAGCATTATGGTTAGTTGGGTTGAAAATGATTCTATATGATTGCATCCCAAAATTGCCTAATGTTTGGGAGGTTATGATAGCTCTTCCACTTTATTTAAACATTTTTTAGCTTCCTCTCTAGTGGGAAATCTAGAAAATTAGTTGATATTATTTACTGATTTTTTAAAAGATTTTAAAATGACCAGTACTGATTCTGAACCTATTTATTTTGTTAACTCAAATCTCATATGAATAAAATAATTTTAGATGTGAATGAGACAGTAAACAGAAGACTGCGAGTACATCAGACAGTCTTCAAATCCTAACATATTATGTTATCATAATGAGATCTTATTATAAATTCAGATGTACTTATTGTCGGGAAGATTCACACATAAAACATACTCTGAAGTCATTACATACTGCCTCCTGTTTTTACACCAGCAAAATGCACTAATTTTAGTGGAATTACACCTGATTTATGTTGGTGTAATTGAAAGTGGAGTAAGAGTCACAGACTCTTAGTAGTAAAAAACCATGAGGCATTAAATTGCTTGTAGTAATTAGAAGAATAGATGAAAGTGTTTTTAACAATACTGAGCATACTTAAGGTCTATAGCCTTTTCATGGGGTTATTCAAAAAAGCCACTCTAGAACAACATCTGCCCTTTAACTCTGCTTGATTGCAGAGGTCTTGTATATAAAACAACTTTTAGAACTCTGAAGGAAGTCAACCACAGGTGTTAGATGATGTAGGGACACACCACCTACCCTGGTCTGCAGTTTTACAAGCTGAGCAAAGCTGAAGCCTCTTAGGCCAGCACAGTTTCTTTGCCTGGTCCCCATGCATGAAGGACCATTTGTGTCATCCTTCACTTTGGAATAGGACTCAGGTTGTCCTATTGTCAGACTGGGAGATTGTATGGCTCTAGTGGTTCCTTCAGGGAAAGAGCCAAGGAGCAGCAAGATTTTTATACCTGGCCGAGGGTATTAAGAGAACCATAGAAGTTGAAAGATTTTTTAATACTGCGTAATACATAATTTATTATGTATTCATGTGATGCTACTTTGTTGTGCTTTATTTGTCATAGATTTTAGCACTTCATGACATATAAAAGTATTCTTGATATCTTTTATGACATAAAGTGTATGATTTATTAAAATTATGAGGACAGTGGTTAGAAGTGCAGAGATTCAAGAACTTGAAATTCTAATGCTGTCTGTGTTGCAGACTCAGTGTATGACCTTGAACAAGTTATCCTCTACATGCCTTTTCTTTCTGATAACAGCATACCAATTGTAGCAAAAATATCATACTTCATACTGTTGTACATTTTTTTTCCCCTGAGGAAGTTGAGAATAGTCCTAATAATAACAACAATTAGTTATCAAACTAGAAAATGAATTCTACCTTCAGACTTCCAGGGAAGTTCGTATGAATTCAAGATACACAGAAATGTCTTTATTGAACTGCATTCATTGTCACTAATTTACTTTGGACAAAGAATTGTACTTTCTGTTTCCATTTCTTGAAGTCATCAGAGAGAAATTAACCACTAGCTAGCATAGAAAATACTTTACTGGAAACACTGCGATACTGGAAGCTGTTCCCAATAATAGACTATTTTAAGGAGAAGAAAGCTTTTCCTTCTGTAGATTCTTCTTTAAATACTAGCTGTGTTGGGAGGTACAATGCTGAGAGGGGGATTCTAGCATGAAAAAGTAATTGGAATGCTGGTTTATAATTAATACATTGTCAATACAACTTCATGATGCAGATTAAGTTAACATGTTTTCTTAAATATCCTTTGGATATTACAAAATTAATTTGTTGTAATATTTGCCACTTTCAGTTCTGCGTTCAACACTTTCTTCTTAGTGATTTTATCTTAACATTTCTAATGCACTGCAACTATTTCAGCTTTTTTTCCATGGTTTGACTATATTCTAACTGATCTGTCTGCAGCTGCAAAAAGGAAGCATTTGGCAGGGGAAGGGAGATTGTTTCAAAATGGTTGGATGAAATGGTCCTACAGTGCCAGAGTTTTACTCTGCCATAATCAATGAATAATTATTCCTTTTTGATGTCAATGGGATCTGATGAGAGTAGGGTGGGTGAAATTCATTGTCCCTTTTGAGGTTGCCAACAAACTATGGGAATAATAAGCACAGTTTAATTGCTTAACATTTGAGAGGTGTCTCTAAGAACATATTCAGGGACTTTTGCAGACTGAGAGGAATAACAAACCAAGCATGTGGTCCAATTAACACTGAGTGTATTGTGGCTGAAATTCACAGAAAGACTAGTTTTGCTGTTTTTAAAAACAGTATTGTAAATATATTCATCTAGCTTTTTGAAGATCAGCATCACAAAATAGAACTTCAGAAGTCTCTGTGATGGAAAATAAATGATCCTATTTGAATTTGGTTTATTTGTGTATGGTATACTTTTTCTAGTCCTGAAGATAACTGTATTGGACATGAATTGAAAGAATTGTGATGATTTTCACAAATTAAGGGAAAATTTGCTCATTTTGTCCAAGGCAAAAAAAATAAATTCTTCTCTTAATAACCAGTGGAAACACAGGACAGTATTCCCTCCTATATCTATTTTTTTAATCTATCTGCAGTATTCTGCAGGCTGTGTTTCGCTTGTCAAAATATGTGTCAAAAAGTATTTTTATCTGAGTTGGAGAAAGCTAGATGGTTTTCATTCATTCATGAAAATAAAAGTTAGACAGCAAGGAACACATCTGTATGATACAGATTTCATTTGTCAAATTTAAATTCAGGCTGCAGAGTGAGTTTATCTAAGACAAAAACAAAACAGAACTAAATGTGCAATAAATCCAGGGCCAGATCCAAAAAAGCAGCTAGTGGAAATTTAGGTACTCAAGTCTAAAACATTGACAGCATTGTTATCTAACAGTACAATTAAGTAGGAAGATGTAGGTTTCTTACTAACGTATAATTCCTTGTGTGCACAGAATTGCATTTGTGAGGTTTTTCAGGACCATAGCAATCTTGATCTGAACAGGTGGGAAGATACACCAGGTGCAAGCCAGATGACATCTAGAAACAGATTGCTTTTAGTGTATAATTCCAAGAAATTCAGTTGGCAGTGTCAGTGTGGGCCTCACACATGGTAACTGCAGTAGATTCATATCAAAATGTGGATATTGACTTAATATCACGGTCAGATGATTAACTCTTTCATAGAATATCTATATTTAAATATATTTTTTTCTTTTTTATCTTAAAACTTGTGTACAATTCTCCTGTAGCTGAGAGGGCTCAAATGTATGTTGTTCAAAACCTGTCTGATACTGTCAGATGCAAGGCTGTTCTGTCTGGAAGTGATGCTCCCCAGTCTTAGGGTTAAAACTGTCACTATTTAAAAAGGAAATTGAAATGAATTTTCTCAAAGGGACACACCACAAATCTGACCAGCAATGAACAAGAAGCTGCATGCTACACTCATGAAAATCCGCGTGGCTGTCTGGAATGTGGCGTGTTCTTCACACTGCTGTCACCACTGCTGAAACATGCCACTGACCATCTCACTGTGCTCACATCCACTGGTTGGTCTCCAGAAATATTCAGCAAGCATCGATGAATGCCAATGGAATTCAGTTCCACACCTTTGCTTCATACACACTTCCATGTCAGAGTGCTCCTCTCCTGCCATCTGTCACATGGCAACAGAATGTAACTGGAATCCTGATAGAAGGTTCAACTGCTACAACACCAACACCTCTCTCCCATGTTGTGGGCCAACATAATAAAATAGGAGGCGTTACTTTTGGAACAGCCCCTGTAGCTAGGAAAAGAGCCTCTTGTAGGCAACTGCTTGTCAAGTATAATGATTTTAGGTAACTTCCAACACAGAGCTTCAGTGGTTCCTTCTCAAGTTGCTCATTTCCCCTTTTAAGGAACCTGAAAAGAGATTTTTATTTTCAGTCACAAAAGGAAAGACCTAACAATTATCTCAGCAGTTAGTTGAGCAACTGAAATTTATTCCTTCTCCTGATTGTGGTTGTTGATGGATAGCATGAAATGTAAAAATACCAGATGGACAGATCATTTTTGAGGATCTTTTTTTTTCTTGGATAGTCATTGTATGTTGATAGAGTAAAACAGAGACCTCTGGATCTGAATCTTGACCTCAATTTGTTTGAAGGCTGATCTTTAAATTAGTGTGATCAGCGAAGAAAACAGGAGTGTTTAATCACCTCATGTGACATTCATAACTTGCTGGTGCTTATAGGTCACACAAATCCCCAGAAAGTACTATAGTAGAATGTATCTGTACTGTTTATCCATGAATTATTTAATATGTGATGTCAATTCTGAAAGCTTTTTATTTACTGGATGGAACATATTTGGTTATTTTAGAGCACATTACATGCACTGCATTTCTTTGCATTGTGGTTACTTTTTCGTACCGTTGGCTCTAATAATTACATGTGTCTCTTCTGATGTTGCTACCTATCTGCAAGGGAAGGGGTGAGGGACAGTTGTCACTCACTTGTGGGCATGACATGAGCAAATGCAATAAGATCTTGCAGAAAGATTTATTGGGCCTAGATATTGCATTGCTTGCCAGCTTTGCAATTGGCTCATGTAGTTAAAATGCCCTTTTCTGTTCCCTTCTGTAGAAGGGAATGAGAAGCAGTAATTTGCAAAGAAAGATTTAATAACATGGGAAATGCAAGATCAGAAGCATCTTCAACAAATAGGAGGTAGTTTTCCTTTCTCACTTTAAAATAATTTTCCAAAGAGATTACCTTCATTAGGAAGGAGTCGCCATGCATCAGGTTATGTTGGCTGAGAAATTAAGAGATGGAGAAAATGAAAACTGCAGATTACAAGACACTGAAAGCAGTGTTAATTCCTTTCTCTCCTGCACAAATGTTGCCTCCTGTTACTAATACAACGTAAGCTGGGATGCTGTAGCTGTGGAAAATGGCCATCTGATAGAAGGCAGGAATTCAGTGCCAGAGATCTGAAGAATCTCTTGTGAAACGCCTGTGAAGACTACTACATTGTTGTCAGAAATACTACAGGATCTTAAAAGATAAAAGTCAGTGCTAGGGTCCATAGAAAAGGAGACCTGACTGGTTTGGGGTGAGTGCCTGAGACAAGCAGTCACTGTGCATCAAACCATTCACAAGATCAGAAGTTTGTTGTAAGAAGGTTAAACGGCTGCTTGATATCGAGTCACAAGGCAGAACACGCTTCCACACAACTGTCTTCAGACACTAAGTTACGCAGAACAGCATTTGAAAGTGTTATTGTTTGATAAATACAGCAAACTTGCATGATCTGTGAGGAAAGTTCATATAGTTTTAAGTAGTAATTCAAGGATACAGTACTTCTCTCTGCTGTTTCAGACTTGCCAAAATGGCTATTGCTGATGACAGCTTGACATGATGTTCGTTATTTTAAGTGTCAGATGAGAGTGGCTGATGCCATGGTACTGCAGTGCATTCCGCACTTGTTTTTTTCCGCATTTGTTGGAAAATCAGATGGTGATTTAAAAAAAAAAAAAAAAAAAAAAAAAGAGGCCATAAAATCCCCAGCAGCCCAACTGCTCTGGCTTCCTGTTTTGTTGTTGTTTTTTGTTGTTTTTGTTTGTTTATTTGTTTGTTTGTTTTTTATTCTGTGCTGGGTGTGTAATTTGAGTGAGCAGTAGTGAACATGCCTGAGGTGTTAAGAGAATGATGTGCTTTCTGTAGGCATGAATACTCTTAAATAAAACAGGAACACCTTCCTGTCATTTGTTGTCTTCCAGAAGGATTTTTTTAAAGGAAACAGAAGCTAATTAGCCCGGAAGTTTAACCTCTTTTAGCTTAGCTTCTTTTATGAGAGCTTTTTAACCTTTTAAATAAATCATTTTCTTTCTTTTCTCTCCTCTCTTTTGAATCAGTTACTAGCATTTCTCATGCTGGGTCCAAGGAGCAGGCTGCTTAAATTCAAGAATGATTTTGAGGGGATAAAGTGTACAAGATTTTGAATTCTTGCCATAAGTCCCTGGCAGACAGCCAGGAAACCTCGGAGGAATAGGGCTAATGAAGGGTAAAGGAGATCTGGAGACTGTGGCTGGTAATGCAGTATGCACTTAATTGGGAGCAGGTATCGGTGCAAACTTCTCCATTTTAATTGGAAAGAGAAGGGGGTGTTAAGGAAGATGGAGAAAAATAAGAATGCATAAAGTTTTCAAGCTAAGGAGCCAAAGGCAGGCCTGGATATGGCAGAGAAAGAACTCAATTTAGGGCAATTTGCTCTGCAAGCTGGGCTGCAATCTCCCCTGGGGATAGGGATGAGGAAGAAAATGAAACCAAAAGAGAACTTGATAAAATCACCTAGCACAGACAATCTCAGTAGAATAGGTTTTACTGAGTTAAATCTGCCCCAATCAATGTGATTCTTTTCATATAAGTTACAAATAAAAAGCCACAAGATTACAATAAAAATTGAGGATGTACTGCTGCTGATGTAGCACATGGGAGTCTTAAGGACTTGTTGTGGAATACAGTCTTTCTGCAACCATCATGTTTGGTTTTTTCTTTTCACCTTGCTCTGGGAAAAAACCTCATCTCTGCCTATCTTTAAACTACCGTTAATGGTAATGTGTGAACCTGACAGAACTTAATTTTCAAAGCACTGCAAGGCTGAGCATGCTTGAGTCCTGAAATGTGCTAAGCCTGAGCTCAATCTTGATTTCTTGTTGAAAGAACTGAGGCTTTTTCAGACTTATTTATTTATTTATTTATTTTGCCTTTGCGCGTGACAGAAGTGGGGAAAAAAAAAAAGAAAGAAAAAAGAAAAAAGGAAAAAAAAAAAAAGGAAAGACACTTCCCACCTCTTTCCACCCATTCCTACAGGTGGGCATATATATACAGGAGAGTAAGTGCCTGCATTTTCATGATGCATAGGAGAGATATTATGTTTTTGTTTGCAATAGCACATGCATGCTGCATCTTTTTAAGTAGTGATGCTGAAAGAGTTGATGTTTCAAGTGCTGAGCAGTTGTTTGTTGTACATCTGAGGGCTGCCTGAGTGTGTTTGCCTTTTGTCTTCAGTAGTGGGTTATCCTAAGTGCTTTGTGTTTAAGGACCTCCTTGGAACTGATACTGGCATGAGCTGTGAATGTCCTGGGTGGGCAGCTGCTCTTTTGTCTGCTGTCATGCAGCTGAGAAAGATGAAGTGGTTTCCAGAGTCATTAGGTAGGGAGGGATAGTTTGTACCAGTGGAGCAGAAGAGAGACAGTGTGGGATATATGACTCTCAGTGTCTGGCAGAAAGAGCAAGAATAGGGGTAGGAAAAATTTTAAAATACAGGGCAATAATGATGTGATGGTTTGCAGTTGCAAGGGGTCGATTGAGATCTGTAGCTCATTAAGTGTTTTTCCTTGTTGTGCTGATGCAGGACTAATTTTTCCTGATTTTCCCTGAACCCTTCTTGTTGATTTTCTCCAAGGGGCAAAGGGAAAGGTAAAAACAGCGAGCACAGAAGAAATGTAATGTGCACAGACTAGAATTTATTTATTTATTTATTTAGTTAGTTAGTTAGTTTTTTTTCCTAAAGATGTTTTCCATTAGCCCACTACTAAATCACCTGCCTACCAAGGAGGACTACAAAACTTAAATATTGGAGAATCCTGCAAATTTTGTAGAAATAGCCAAATAGAGAGGACGGGGCTGTTAAAGGGACACTGCTCACTGCTCACCAGGTGTAGCTCAGCAGGCTTTGTTAAGTGCAGTCTTTTATCATTAATGCAGTCTTGTGAAACTCTATAGACAGCATGCTTATCTGCGTTTGTCTACTGCTGACTTCCCTTGGCCATCTCATGCTAAGATGATTCTATATCTGCATGAGCATGAGCATGTGTGTTTGTGAGCTGTGGCTGAATGGGATAAGCACATTTTGGCAGAACAATGAATTCAATTTCAAAATCTGTAAAAAAGAAGTAAAATACGTTATGAATCAAATACAGATGTATTATTATATTAAATGAAAGTTTAACAGATCAGAAGGAAACAACACATTTCTAGCCCTAATACATTAGGTCTATCTATTAGGTCCACCCAAAAATACACAAAGAAGTTAAGTGTAGAGTTGTGTGGTGGAGCATGTAAAACAGTATATTTCAACACATTTAAAGAAAAGATAACATTCTAGGCAAGTGTGAAGTTACTGTGGAAATGTGTGTACTCAAATATGTACACATGTGTGTATATGTATTAATTTATATAAATAAATTTAAACTATATTGCGTATAGGACTTTCACCTGCATGAGACCATGACATTTGAAGGGATATTTGAAAGAACCAATATTTCACATTTAGCCATCATAGTGGACTATTTAAAGTTACAGTAGAAAGATGGAAAAGAAATCCTGTTTATGATGACAAAAGTAAAAGTAGAAGGGATTTTATTCCCTTCTAGACTGTATTACCTAAGAATTCATAATTAATCTGTGATAGTAAGCTAGATTCTGATTTTGTGTAAATGACTATAGCTCTGTCAGAGGTAGTTACATTGATATGATCTGACATGCTGTCTATTTTTCTTTTAATATAGCACTTAATAAAAAGACTGGGAGCAAAATTCTTTTCTTGGAGACTGCAAAGAAACTGTAGTCAAGTCTCATTTCACTGGTATAAGTGAAAGGAAAATCTGACCCCCGGCTTACTAAGTAGTAATTATGGAAAATAATTTTGACAGAAGATAACGGATAGTCGTATAGCTGCATTGCCCATCATATGTTGAAGCTTTTAAAACTAATTGGAATTTATTGAGAAGCAAATACAAAATTCCATCCAAACCTTTCTTTTAGATTAACAGACTCTATGACTAACTAACTGAAAACTTCCCCGTCAGATATTCAAAAGAATAAAAATCTTTTGTATCTGCAAACTAGCTGTGTGACACCTTTCAGACCTGTGAATCCAAGAGTGACTTCCAAGATGAATTTGATTTCTGTTCTGTTATGTAGAGACACTGGTAGTGGAAATAATAAAAATAATAATTTTAAAATATTTTTAAATTCATGTCTCTCTTTTTCTGCTTTTTGTTGTTGTTGTTGTTGTTTGTTTTGCTTTACACATACGGAGCTTAGTTTAACAGCACAAAATATTGCCCATAATTATAGGAAGACGTTTCTCTGCTCTTTTCCTGTTGTAATGACATCTCTTTGAACTTCATCCAATTTGTTTCTCTTTTATTGACTGTTCTCTTTTTCCAAATGAGGGAATTTAAGGACTTCCTTATTTGTTTGGACAGTATGCACTCTTTCTGATCTTTTAAGTCAATATCTGATTTAGCAGAAATTGTCTCCCACTGAGTTTAAGGTGCTTTATCAATCTGAATATCATTCCTATTGCTGGTAGGAATTATACCTCTCTTTTGTCTTAGTACCACTACCAGCCAGAGCAGGATTTGCTAGTAATATTTACGTGTCTATATAAATTGTCTTCCTATATAACTGTAGATAAGATTGCAATGACAGTCAAATAATTGATTTTCCCATGAGTGGTTTTTTACATATATCTACTTATTGAGTATGAACAAGCCTTTTACTTTTAGCAGTATCCACTTGGTGCACATATATTCATGACTTTTTAATGGACGAAATAAATTGTAAATGGGAGAACATATGATAAGTGCAACTTGGATTTGAACCACATCATACTCTTCTTTGGTCTTGCCTTTATCCTTTAAAGCTGTTTTGGATCATTTATAATCATGTTTTGCCAGTGTTTTTTTCTTTTTCTAAGAATTATTATTAATATTATTACTGTTTGCTTTTCTGTCCTTTTCATGGCTTCTTTGTTGAGTTTCATTCTTCCTCATAAACCGTGGAAAGTTGTGCTCTTATCAAATGGTCATGCTAGAAGTCTTTACTGCGTCAGAAAGAAGCTAATTTTGGAAAAAGCTTAAGGACCTACGTCCTCTTAAGTGAAACAGTACAGGTAAATCTGTTGTATCTGCCTCAGCTCTGCCTTTTCTTTCAGCCAAAAAGTGTGTCTTTAGACTACAGCTGTGACTAAGGGAAGGGTTTGAGCCTCCATGTTTAACCTCATGAATGCAGTTCATCTTACTTTTTGAACTTCCATCCTTGAGGGGATGAGTACACATAAGATCATGAAACCTACTTTTGAATTTCCCTGTGGTTGTGATACAGACTGATGAGAAGTCAAGAAACAACAGAAAGAATGGGCGCATTATTAATGAAATTAGTTCCTGCTAATCTATAAAATACAGCTTTATTGTTGGATGATCTTTTTCTATAATATTCGCTACTTCACGTCAGGAACTGCTTATGCTGTGTGGAGCCCTAGAAGTTTCTTCTGAATTGTCACCAATTTTATCTGTCATATTTAGCTGTGGGAAGTTACTCTGACAGTTTTGCCCACACTTTTATTATTTCTGTTAAAATGTGTAAGACTTTGTTTCACTTACTGGTTTGGTTCTCTCCTGGAGTCCTATTATGTAGTTTTCTTTTTTTGTCTTGAAATGTATACCTTCAGCTATTTATACAATTTACTAATGGTATGGCAAATGAGCTATTTATACCATTTACTAATGGTATGGCAAATGAGATATCAGAGCTAGTGAGAAAGATAATTTTCCTTCGTTTGGTAACAAGATTTGGAGCACAGTCTGCTGTTCTCCATTCTTAATATTATCATAAAATCATAGAATGGCTTAGGTTGAAAGGGACATTAAAGATCATCTAGTTCTAATTCCCCTGCCGTGGGCAGGATTGCCAGCCACTAGATCAGGCTGCTTAATCCCCCATCCAATCTGGCCTTGAATCCCACCAGGGACAAAGCATCCACAACTTCTCTGGGCAGCCTGTGCCAGTTCCTCACCACTCTCTGTGTAAAGAATTTTTTCTAACCTAATTTTTCCCTCTTTTAGTTTAAAGCCATTCCTCCTTGTCCTCTCACTCCATGTAAGAATTTGGTCTCCCTCCTGCTTATAAATTTCCTTCAAGTACTGGAAGGCTGCAATGAAGTCTCCCTGGAGCCTTCTCTTTACAGAGCTAAATAAGCCCAGCTACTCCAGCCTTTCTCTGTAGAAGTGCTCCAGCCCTCTGATAATCTTTGTGGTAATCTTGCATAATATTACAGTTGTTTACATTGAAAAATATCTCCCAACATTGTCACCTGCATATTTCATCAGGCAGTTCTGATATTTTTTTTCTGATTAAACAAGATGGATCTCAAGAATGAGTGATAATATTTTTGTCTAAAAATTCAGATGTATGATGAAATATCATATATCAATTCAAGACTGCATTGGCTACCCTTGCTAGCTACCTATATTTTATTGTATTTTAAAAATTTCTTTTTGTGTCTGCATAGTGCATAGAAGTTTCCATTTTCTTACACACCGAAAAGATAAGACTTTTTTTTCACCCACAACTCAGCTGACTTTCAGGCTTAGTAGATAGATATTTTATAGTGGAAGTATATGGACTCCCTTGGAAGTGAAGGTCTCAACTATATAAATTTCACTGAAATGTCTAAGTTACAAGTCCAGTCTACCAAGATGATTTTGAGGCAATGGAAAGAAATAGATGGTTCCGAAGCATGATTTTAATTCTTAAACAGTAATGATTAAAATTCCTTCACAATAAGAGCCTGCTATATTAATTTTTGCATAAACTTTCTCTGATTGTTCTTTTCTGTGTTCTTTTCATGAGTGATTTTCCGGAACAAACTCAGTTCCCCATGTAGTTATTTAAATGCTTAGTGTAATCTCCAGGAAAGTCCTATGGAATTTTTCCTTTCTAGCACACTTGTAAGCCATCTGCCAGTGATCAATCATCAAGCATTCAGATAGTTTTCAATTTGATGATAGCATCAGATGACTCAAGACCCTTTCTTGTAAATGATTTCAAGGTACTTACATTGTATATCTTTGGACCCTCAAAGTTTTGAGATTTAGGTTAGACTAATAGTTGAGAGAGGATGATTCAACCCATTCATAGCTTAAACACAGAAAAAAAATATGTTGGGGAAGTGCTTTTGTCTGTGGGGATTCTTATGAGTGTTCTAGCAAGATTCTTACATAAAATACTAATTGTGTGCTTGTTGGGATAATTCTTGGCATTTCAATTCAGAACTTCAGTTCTGTTAATCCACTCTTGTTTAGTTGTTCTTCTACAGTTGCTGAACAGGCCCTGGAAGCTGCCATCTGCAGCTGAACTCACTTCAGTTGAGTCACACCCAGCATGTCACAAGCACATAATTTTAACTCCAAAAACTTTTGACTTTTTTGTTAACAGAAACTTTTGACTGATGAACCTATTAAGTGCGTGTTTTTTGCTTTTCTTTAATGCTTGAAAGTGATATTACTGAAAATATGTCCAGAGAAATGTCTTATTTATTTTTTCTTCATAGGTATTATCAAAATGCTAGTTTTTGTGAAACTGCCTATTTCTTTGTGTTATCCACAAGATCACGATATATTGACTTAAATGTTCTTATCAATTGCACTTAAAATATGATTTTAACATTCTTCTATCTGTGCATTTTAAATCTTTCAGATCAGTTTAAGGTAGAGAAAACTGTGACTATTTCATACTTTAAGAGAATATATCTGATTAAATCTCTGATCGATTTCTGCATTTAGATGGATCTTACTACAAACTATTCTGAACATGAGGCATGAAGTAACCCATTTTTATTAACATTAACACATTTTACTATACCAAAAATTTCCATTAATCTTTTTTAGGGCCTCTGTAGCACAGAAGCTTTCCAGCAACTCAGTGTATTACAACCACAAGGCAAATTCCAAATTGGGAAGCAAGTATTCTCCCAATCCAAGAAAAAAAGTATTTTAACATATATCCTGGGATTTAGGTAAAATTAAGTATCTAGACATTTTAATTTAGTGAGATTTTTTCCTGCCCAGATGTTGTCTAATACTAAACTCAGAAATTTTCAAGCTCTTCATAATATTACAATCAAAGAGAATCATTAGAAAGATTCTAGCTTGCCTGAGGAAGTAAAGTAGACTGCGCAGAACCTTTTTTAGAACCTGATTCCTTTTTCCAAGGTGAAAATTTAAAAAAAAAAAAAAAAAAAAAAAAGGAAGAAGGATAATGAAGGGTATTTGCTCCTTACTAATAGAGCGGTATGCTATGGAAGAATCTATGTGGTATGATAAACAAGTGAGAAAGGAACTGAGGTGTAGTGAGGGAAGAATCCTGAAGAAGATTCTTGATGTGTCCTGGAGATGAAATCAAGGAGGGAGACTGAAAGTGTCAATTGAAATTTGTGGCCACGTGGAAAATAATTTGAAGATCAGTAGTGCATAACAAAAGAGAAGTATCTGTGTCTATAAGAGATCAAGAACAGAAAATTATCTGTGATGATGTGTGCCAGTTTTTACTTCCAGAGACAATGAAGACCAATCATACAGAACTGATATGAAATTGAAGACAATCTAGAAGGAAAGATAAATAATTTTGTCCTTTGTAAATTCTAATTGACAGTGAATGAACTTGTTAAGAACTGAAATGCAGTTGTGGTCTTTTCATTCTGTGAATCCAAGCACACATTCAATTCATTTATTTGACAAAAATAATATTGAGTTTTGTGTCAATCTTTCTCTGGCTTAAAAAATAGCAGGATGCACTCAGATCTTTGTGGCATATCTCTATGCAGCACTTTAAGAAGCTACCCTACCAACAGTTCATCCTTGTCTTTTTACTCCTTTTCTTTTTCACCTCCTTGCCTCTTTGTCTTTCCTCCCCTCAATACAGCATTGTGTTAATGGCTTGTTCTGTGGTTCCTGTATGCTTTGGTGCAAAATCTCTTGGCTTATGTTAAACCACTTCTCAAGATGACAGTGTAGCTAGAACTGTACTTGTAAAATTGGAACAGTCCAATAGACTTGGTGAAACATCAGCTGATATATAGCACAATTTTCAGGTGATTTGCTTGGGAAATTAGCATCTCAGTTCTGACAATTCATGATGCTGTTTTTTCATTTCCATGTAAATTCCTGATCTGCTCTCAGCCTAGCTATTCTGGGTGATGGAATTCTGTCTTCTCCAAAAAATGTGTAAAGATCACTTTATAGTCTGAGAATGTGGCACCTGCTGATGTTCAGGTGATATTAATCCATGTCCATTTCCAGTATCTAGACCTATGCTTTTATAACTAGATATTTTTTTGTCTGACAGTTGTGGCCAACTTTTGACCTTGGGTCACCTCTTTTATCTTCAGTAGAAGGTAGATGTCAGTATCTTAAGAACAAATAACAAAACCTTGATGGCAGTTTGCCATTTTTTATCATTCTGGAGTCAGTTGCATGAATCATATCTAGAAAAACTGTTTCCCCCAATTCATTGAGGAATATGGATTTTAAGAATGGTTTAAGCATATATGGATGTAAAATTTTAAAGTTAATGGGAGCACATTTTTTATTAAATCTTTTTCCCTTAACAAATGAGTACAGTTTTAATTTTTTAATTACACTCTGTCACTATTGCTTAAATTTGCTTATGGTAAAAAGACCTTAATTTTTATCTCATTCAGATTGTATTAAAATAATTCTACTCTCATTTAAAAGGATTGCTACCTTTTTACAATCCCAACATCCTTTTAAATTTTCAAATGGAAAAAATATGAAAAAAGGACTGTCTGTGAGGTGTACATTTAGCATACAGAAAAACAGTAGTAAATTAGAAGAAGAAAACAAGATATTGTTGGGTCAGGAAAGTGTAAACTGTGAGAAGCAAAAAAGGAGTGAAAGAGAAGAGAAAAAGTAATTATCCTCCACCCATGTCTTCTATTTTCATCAGAAAGGGCTAAGTTCAAAGTATGTTTGGGACAGTGTTAGAGACATAGTCGAAGCACAGTAGGGTAATAAATATCTGAGAAACTGTGCTTGCTTTTAGAAGTACTATTTTATACTTTGGTACTGTGAAACCCTGGAAAAGAAATGCATAGCCCATGGTTCCTCATGCAGTTTCATAAACAGGCATTGTATCTTTTGTTGCAAATGCTCAGCTTTATACACTTGGGACAAGCAAACTCCGAGTGGCAAACAATTCTGAGACAGCACTGAGGAGCTGTGTGTGGTAATTGCTCCAAACTCATTGTTATCCACTTGATTTCATGTAATCATGGCCAAATCTTCCATCTGTCTCTGCCCTCCAATAATGATTTCGGGACACTTGGAGCTGAAACCAAACTGTGTGTGTGTTGTTTCTTTTTCTGTGTGTGTGTGCATGTGCGTCTGGGCTCTCACCATCACAGCCCTCGATTAAATGACAGGTTTTTGTTTTCATTGTCTTACCTTCTTTTCCATTCAGTTCTTGACAGCCTTCTCTCTCAGCTGAATACTGTTATCACTTCTTTATTCAAATCCTCTCCCTAGCTGCCTATATTATCACCCCTCTGTTTCAGAACTTGGATACTTACCCTTTAATCCATTAATTGGCTTTTTACCCTCAGATCTCTTTGCCTCCTCTGAGTGCAACCCGACCCTCCCCGCCGCTGCACACTCTGGCTGTTCTCTGCCCGTCACTCTTGCACCTTTCGTCTCTCCCCACGTTTTGGTGGTGGTTTCTCACTCTCCAGATAATCTTATTCTTTATTTCTTTTCACAAAAGAGTACTCTCTAGTTCAATATCACTTTCAGTGTTGCTTCTGTTTCCTCCCTTTGTTTACGTATTGCCTTTCCTCACTGCTTCTTAACAAACGTCGATGTATACAGTAGTAATAATCTCTGCAGCAGATATCTGTGTTGCCCCCAGAACAGGTCCATTTCCTTATCAAGGTTCAGGAGTGTTGGGCAACTTAATAAAATATGGATTGTCACACAGCACATGTATTCACTTAAACAAGATTATCTTTTGACTGTGTTAGGTTTCTGTTGCTGTGTGCATGCAGTGGAAATGTACATACATTTGTAAAACAACTTTTTTCTAATGATACTCTGTGTTTAAAACCTGTTTGTTTTAAAAGGAATAATAAAGGACTAATATTTCTGTATTTTAAGAAATTCTATCTACTTTGACTTTTCTTTCTGAGCCACTGTGAAAAAATAGAGTATACTGCAAAGAGATGCGTTAGCCTCTTTGTTTTGTTACTTATGGTGTTTTCTTTATACAGTATGTATGAATACACTCATCTGATATTTAGCAAAATAGGGAAAATTATCCCGGTGCTAATGTACACAGAGCTATTACACCCAGTCATGGCTAATAGCACCAAATGGATATAGAGTGAGGAGTCTAGACTGAAATCCTGTCAGCATCTGCCCCTTCCCAGTAATTTATTTGAGTTTTGCAGCTGCAGATGCTGAACCAGGGCTGAATTCATACAGAATTTTTATTTGGATAACAGGCACTGGAATAGTAACATTTAAGAAGAGCACTGAATAAAAGTGACTCTGTTACCATTAACTTTTTCTCATTTGTTGTCATTGCTGAAAACAATAGAATCCTGATTATCCAGACTCTCACTGTGAGGGTCTCCTTCCCAAATTAACTACTTGATCTATGGGCTCACTGGTTATTACACGTATCTTGTGTTAACCTGTCTTTTTCAACAGTTCAAAAGCTTTCATGAAATATTTCAGTTTTCTTCACCCATTGGCACCTTTAATATCCCAAGCAAACATTTAACATCCCAGCAAACAAGCAAACATATGCAAACAGTGATGATGATCCTTCCTTTTTCAGGGTGTCATCTCCATGCCCTTTCTGAAAATGTACAAGCCTTTCTGAAAATGTGATAGCTATGCAAATGTTGTGAGAACAGAAGAACTGGGAAGGTAATTGTGCAGAGGCAAGTTAAGAGCCCCTCTGTGCCTGCCTCTCTTTGTTCCTCTGTCCCACGCATGTAGTAAGATTGTCAGCTGAAAATAACGTTTTCCTCCAAATTTAATGATGTTTGTATGTAGCTACAGGCATCTACAAAGGTGTAATGTTCTAACATATTGTACCACAGAGAGATGGCAAGTGGAGTTGGGTTACAACTTGTAGAACAAAAGAATTTTCCTTCAGAGCCATGTGTATTCAGACTTGCTTGTGCTAGAAAGAAATGTGTCTCAAATTCTTGGGTCTCTAGTATTGGAAACATAAACTAAATCTCCCTTCCCCCACAACTTCTTCAAAGCCAGACAATACCTAACTCAAGGAATTAGCATACTCAGGTAAGTTTTATCACTCCTATCACTTTTAAGAGCTGCGATCTCATGGGAAACAGAATGAAATGTAGTTTAAAAGCCTACTTGTGGAATATCTTGTACCTAACTCCTGACAATATACATTTTAAAACTTGGACAGAACCTCCTAACTGACTAATATTTTAATTCTATTAAAGGATCAAGATTTTGTTGTTCTTTTGCAAAAATTCTTGATGTTGGACTATTCCCTCCACTCTTCTGTGGAGTATCAGCATTTGAAGTTCTTCTGTAAGAGAATTCTTTTTAGCTGTGCAACTTGAAGTATGTCATTAATATTTAATCCTGTAAAGATCTATGATATGTTTCTTGTCCTACACCCTAAAAATGTCCATGATGTGGTAGCTTTCAAGGAGCTGTGGTTGCACATCAGTGTACAGACTCTTTTGAACATGCTCATTCTAGCTCTATGAATCCCGCATATGCATGCAATTCCCTAATGGAGGTGGTGGCCTTTCTGCAGTCTGTGAAGTCCATGTTTTGCATGCATGGAGCTTTGCACAAGTCCTACACCTGTGTGAGAATAAAGACATGGAATCCATTCTCTCCAGAATCTCCCTTCAGTACTGGGACCAGCCTATATGTTTTTAGAATCAGAATGCAGAGCAACCTAATGACTGCATTGCGCTCATATAGTGCAAAAGAGCGAGCAAAACGCAACAGAGTAAGAGAGATGGTAGAAAGAAACTCAGTAAGAAACCTTTTTCCATTGCATGCAACATTTTAATTCAATTCGTATTAACCTTAAGACACCATTGGGGATGCTAAAAAGCTTTGTAAAGATACAAGTGCTTTTCATGAAAAGGATCAATAATCTTTGAAATATGTAACCTCCTCTCCCAGCTGCTACCTATAACAGCTTGTATAATTCAAGACTAATTTTTTACTTAATTCGCCATAATGCTATTTATTTCTTGTCCATTCTTTCCTTCATTCATTACCGAATTTCAAGGGCTTATCATAAAACACTCTAATGTTAATGCCAAGGGTAATTTTTTAAAGGTGCTTCAAAAATATAGATGTTTAATATGCTGCTGCTCTTTAAAGAGGCAAAAGGTTTCTTTCTGCCAATTCTTTTGAATTTTGTATTCAAAATCTCTTTTTCTCCCTCAACCGTCAGTGTTTAAGGAAGTGCCCTTTCATGTTTTCTATAATCCTGTTAAAAATAATAGGTAGATTCTGTATCTGTGGCTAGACATGCAGCATGGCACAAAATAATCTAAATACTCAAGGTTTGTTTGCAGATTTGCTCTAATGAAAAAGGCTCAAGATATATAATGAGACAGGCCTTTCTGGTACAGTTAATCAGTATCCACACAAGTTGATCCCTTGAATGCATTACATGATTCATAAGAGATTGCTTGGTACATCAGAAATTAAGGTTGAATAGTATTTGCTGATGTCTTATTTTTCCACTAAGAAATCTAACATTTTCAAGGATAAAGAGTAGTAAGAAATCCTCAATTATGGTCCTCTGTTCTCTCCAAAGTAAGATAATTTCATAGAGAGCTATATTGAAAAAAAAAATAAAAAAAAAAATAAGGCAAATACTGAGTGGAAAGGTTTCTTTTCATTCAGTTAAATATCATGGGATTATGGTATCATGCCTAAGTTGTAAAAATGTTTTAATTCCAAAAGGTGTTCAGTAGGTCACACTTTTATGATCACATCTTAGAGTTAATTACTATGTCTAGGCTCACAACAGGTCTATGGTAACGTGTCTCACTGCATCTTTGCCTTTGTTGTATCTAAACTGTCAGGGTGGGATTTTTAGAGGTACCTAAGCAATATATAAACCCAATTCCCCTTAAAACTCTTCATGGCAATGCTGATGTGCTTTAAAAATCATTTGTTCTTTGATCCAGGTCCTGTTTCATTTTCACAGGGATAGTTGGTGAAGGAAAGAAAGGAGACCTTGTCCTCAAATGTCCTTGCACAACAGTAGGATAACTAGCTAATGGAGATGAAAGATGCTCAGACCTCCAGTGAATGGCACGGGAAAATTCTTTTTCATGGGCAGTGGGTGTTTATTGTGTAACCTGCACTTTATTTAGTGCCTGCCCTCGTAAGCATATTCAGCCAGAAAAGATTGATTTCCTCCATCACTGTCACAGATTTCCAAAGCACTAATTAGCTATCATGACAAAAGTGTGTGGGGTTGTAGTGTTCAAGCTGGTCACTTTCGTTTTTTTAAGGACTGTCATTTGGAAAAGGAAGAGTTAAAGAAGTTACTGCTATCCCAAAATACACACCAGGCTCTTTTGGTGTTTTAAGTCTTCACATGTTCTCTTCATGTCTGGAAAATGCAAATCTCTGGGCTCCTAAGAGCAACTGAATAGGGATATGTATTTCATCTTAAAACAAAGAGCAAAGAAAAAATATGAAAAAGTTATTCAAAGGGTTTTGGAAACAGGTGTTCTAAATCAACATTAAATGGATTTCAGTTAATTATTCCTTATACTTTAGGAATCATTGGAAAGGAATGTAGGGGGAAAAAAGTAAGAAAAATTTCTTCTCTGACATGCTAATTGTTCTAATATTATATAAGCAAAGCAGCCCCTTATGTCTCGCTACCCCCCAACAAGTAAGTAAGTAAATAAGTAAGATGTTGGCCTCCATATGACTGTTTCAGTAGCTAGAGAATGAGAATGAAGTGAAAAAACAAGATGCGGTCTCAAAATATGATTTTCGTTTGGGAGGCTGGTTATATTTTTAGTTTATTATTTGCATTATCTTCTACCTATGGGTACTAAGATAGATAAGGGCAACAAATAAAAAATTGTTCTAGGCTGACTTTAGATACTGCATTTATAATACGAAGCTTACCTACATGATTTCCCTCGAAGCTTACCTACATGATTTCCCTGACATTTTTCCTTATTGGAGTGTATGATGTATACATGTAGTTTAGAGCAGATCAAGAATGTTTCTTCAACACTGGCAGATGAAGGCCGGGTTGAATATGGGACATCATTAAGTACTGAATTAGTGCTTCTGGCTTTCCATTCTAATTCCTATTGGAATGAGTCCACTTTTCCCTTAGTATTCAAGCTGGCAGAACATTTGATATGAAAAATTGTGTATGTAAAGTTTTAGTTTATCTCTGAGAACTGACAGATTCCAACTTTTAAAAGAAGTGGGAGGGAGGGTGAACATGGCCGTTTGGGCTGTATGCCAGTATTGCTGAGTTAGCTGATTTCAGTGGGAAACTCCCTCTAACAAGATTTTCAAAATGGTTATGAATAGAAATGGTCTACAGAAATGAGTTTTTAAAATTGGAATGAAAGTAGGCTTTTTCATATGTGGATTTCATCTTTAATATGCTGATCCATTGTAGATGGTTAGAGTGCGAGCAGGCAGCAAAACCAGCTGTGACAAAAACTTGCTGGTCTCCTCTTGCTGTTCAGCCTATGAAATGTGAGCAACTCCTGGCATAAAAGAAAGAAAATTTGAAAGGTATTTCAAAACTTTAGTATGATACTAGAAACAGAGTTTCTAGTAACAACCAAGATAATGTTTAACAAGATTTTTACCTCAACAGTGTCTGCTTGAAGAACTTCCCCTAGTATATTTAAAGTATATATGAAACAAATAATTTTTAAACAGCAGATATGGTCAAGTCAAATGTGAAATTATTTACACAGCAAATTTAGAAAGATTTCAGAAAGCCTAATGAAGCGTGCCTGAGGGCTAGAATTTGCATTTTAGCCTCCTGCCTGTATGTCAATTTGCTACATATCTCAGTTAAAGAAAATTGGAAAGGGACTTCCCACATTAAGTAGTTTTCATCTGTAAGTGAGGTATATTGCTAAGGAGATATACCTATGCCCACTAATTGTCAGCACATTTGCCATCTTTAAAAACAGATACGAACATAATTACATCACATCTATATATTAATTTATTGTCCTCACCTCTGTACATATTTGCATAAGGTCCTCACATGCAGTATCAAGACCTGAGATTTTTATGAAAATATTATTCTTAAGACTGAACTGATCTGTTAAAACATCAATTTTCTTCATGTGAGAATGATATTCTTAAGAATAGACACTAAAGTTGGTGCTATGAGAGCACAGTAGAAACTCCTAACAAAACAACAGTAGTTCATGTACTGATGGCTTCTGGAGATCGGGCCAAATTAATGCCTGTATAGTTCTATCAGCTCTTCTTCATCTCTTTATTTCAGACCATTTAGGTGTTTTATATTGCACAGATGAGGGATCTTCATTTCTGGAGGAAAAAGTGTTTATCTATCAAATGCCACCATTCCTACAGGACGATGGAGTACAAAAGATAAATGTATTTTAAATTTTGTTCAATAATTGTAAAACAAATATATACATACAAAGATAAAATAAGAAAATATGTGTAAGCTATATCTGCATGCATATTTAACTCTTGATTTCACAAATATGGCAGTTTGTAGATAGCTCTTGGCTGACACTTTTTTGTTGTCGTTAAGTTTCTGTATGCAAGCTTTTTTCTTGTTTGCACACAATATGATTTTGCTTTGCAAATGGAGATGCAGACTTTTATTTAGGATTAATAAAAACCACTTCAAAATGCAGCTGTTTCAGATATTTTCTTTTCAAAATCAAGTCAATCTCTAGGATCAAAGGAAAATATTTTCGAATTATATTTGTAATTAATAGCCTAGATGTGTTTTATACTCTTGTGGTACGCACAGTATCTCAGCACCAGCAGTACTTTAATGCCCTGATTTCCATGTGATATACCTGCACCACCTTTTCCTGCACTACCCCTTCTGACCTTTGCTAAAATTTCACTGTGACGCATGGGTGATAATTGCCTGCATTTTAAAAGGTACTTTTTGTATCCATTGGGTGCTTTCTTGTTTGGGACCTGAACACATTTTACAGACAGAGTCAAAGCCTAGTTGTGTTCAGTCATGTGTGCGAAAAATGCATTGTTAGTCACTGGTAATCCCCAACCCATGGTGGTCCTACCCAATGTTTATGTGGGAAGATGTGCTTATTTAATCACAGATCATATGTGGGGCCTGAGGGTCTGACTACAGCCCATTGAAATCAGTTGGAATCCTACCAGAAATTTTAATAGCCCTAAATATTTAGATATGTATATAGCTCATTTTTATGAAGAAATGCTGCTAATTAAAAAAAACAGCTTCCTTTAATTTTCCTCATTCCTTCCCCATTTCCCTTAGGAGGAAAATCCCCCACTGTACACTAAGTAAAATAAAAACAGTTTTAAAAATCTGACAATTATTCTGTCAAGGAAGTGTTATTATAGGAAGCTGGAATTTGGTTTTAGAGTGCTGGGGTGGCTATGGCACCTTTTTGCACTATGAACACTTCTGATAACACTTTGGACGGACAGGTTGATGTGCTTGCACAGGAAGGTTTATATACAGTGTGGACTCAGGGCTACAGGGTAAAAATATCTGTATAGTCAGTATAGCCCATGAATTATAGCAGGAGAAAATATTTATGAGCACCACAGGACATGAAGCTCAAAGTGCAGTCATTTCTAAATGAAAATTATGTGACAGTTCATCAGTATTTAATGCTAACATTGCTTGATCTAGACATAAAGAATTTAGCAGCCATTTATCATAACATACAGTACTGTCCATTTCCTGATTTGCTTAGAATATGTTGGTGTTTTAAGCTGAACATGAGCCACAGGTCTAATTTTAGATATTTAATGAAAGGAAAACCCAGAGAGGGAGAGATTTCTCACATGGCTATTAGAAGCCTACTCCCACCACTTGAATTGGTTGTTGGTCTTTTTAATGCAGACTCCAAGAAGCTGGTGCCTGGTCCCTGCACCAGATGCAGGTGTTCCCTTGTGCTGTCAGCCAGGAATGATTAATGAGGATTTGCCCCTACTGAAAGCAGTCTTTGGAGCATTGTTCAGGGCATCTGTGGAACTGTCGGGGGAGACAAGGACACAAGTGAACAACCAATTATTTGGCCATCACTGAGGCAGCATGAAAAAGACATCAAATTGGACAGAGGAGCAAAGCTTTTGTTTCATGATCATATTTTCAGGTGTTAATAGTAACAGAGGAATTCTACCTGTTTTGTTTTTTCTTTCTGCGGAGGAGAGAGGAAGGGCTCAGACACTTCTTTAAATCTTGGAAGGGATGTATATAAAAGAAACAGAAGCAGAAATCTGATCACAGTTCTTTAAAAGCATAAAAGGGAGGAAAACACATGGAATTGATTTCTTGGCGGTTGCACTGTGTGTATAAAGATATACCGTTTTGCTCGGCTAACATTAGGAAAGGAGGACTAAGAATTCTGAGAGTGGGAGGATTTCTCATGCAGGGAGCTGCTTAATTTCTGGTCAAACACAACAGCTCAGGAGCTGGGGCTTTAACAAGTGATGGTGCAGGGAAGTGTTACATTAGGATTCTGAAAAAGAAAATGTGAGGGAGCAAAACCAGGAAGCATTTGCAAGATTGCATTCAGCATTCTGTGTGCATTCCTATTTTTCCTCTTTCTGTCTCAAAGAAAATGCTCCTAGGTGCAGGAGAGTGAAGTGAAAAAGAGCGGCAGAACTGAAAAAGCTCTGCTCGAGCTTAGACTTCTGCATTTCTGAATTTACTAAGGCTTGTGATTATAAATAATAATTTTAAACCAGAGGGAAAGGATTATATTTTCAGGACAATCCAATTAAAGAATGGATTGTTTATAAAATACATTTTATGCTCATTTTTGTCAAGCCAGTTTCTGCCAGAGTATTAGGAATAAAAAAAAAGTTAATTATATAGCTTAATTCTAATGAAGAAAATAGCATTTTATTGACTAACAACAAATATAGTGTCATTTCTACCAAAGTAGCATGATTAATGTTTGCAGTGGCTACTTCCCTAACCTCACAAGTTCCTCTGTCCCTATGTATACATGCAAGAAAAGGAGTTCAGATTCTCGATTACAAATTTCAATTCCCAACTATTCTTTAACCAAGCAGAAATCAATATTTCTAAATTAACAGCAATGTTTAGTATATTTAATTACATGAGTTCAGTTTATTTTACATATTATTTATCCTTTTATGACTGTATTTTATCAAAGACTACCTGTGGCCTGTGATTTCTCATCATCTGCAAAATTATGTGAATGTCCATAAATAAAAGCCCTACTGGTTTATATGAAGTTTTTGTGAGAAAAAAGATTTTACTTGCTTCATGCTTAGAGTGACTTGCTGAAGGTAACAATTGAATTTTGAGAATTCTACATCTCAGAGTCAGAAGCTGAAATATGAACTGCTGTATACTGCTTCCATTTACTATAGGATTTTGTAAGAAAATAAAATGTGAAAATGAAGAAAAAAGTCATTTCAATTTACTGATCAATTTACAAATTTCAATAAATTGATCATAAGGAGAAAAAAGAAATATAGTGCATATATAAATGTATTTGTTATATTTTAAGATACCACATAGTATTTATTTTCTTCCACTCAAGTGAAAGTGTCAAGCAGAAGGAAATCACTAAACATCCCAGAAATCCTTAGGATGTTCCACCATTTCCGAAATGTGTGGAAATTTTACTCGTGAGTTTTTATGCTGGAAATAGTCTCGACAGCAGCCCTGAACTGTGAAACTGATCCACTTAGTTCTGCAGTCTGTCCTCCTCCAGGGGTAGGGATATTGGTTACTCACTGCCATGGACTCTGATGTTGGAAGCTGAGTTTTGTTCCCTCTTGCACTTGCTATATGTGCTGGAACTTTAAATGAGTTTATTAGAAGTTAAAAAACAGTGTACAGACACACTCAACTTTGTTTCCTTCTTGTCAGGAAGAGACGATGGCAGCAACAATGTGCCCCCATGTCTGAAATAATTACTTGGCAGAGGAACAGGCTACTCATCTCCTCCTGGGCAGGATGAGAATGGTGCCGGTAAGGAATGTAAATACTTCCCGGAATTGAAGGAATGATTAGAGCATATCTAAAGAGGACATTTGCCTGTGACTGTTAAAGTGCTGAACTGACTTTCTTGATCCTAGATAAATAGAGAGTTGACTTTCTTCTACTCTAGGCTGTGCTGGAGGCTTCACCTTTTCTTGTCAGATGTGGACTCTGCTACAGCATTTCAAGATTTGTTTATCCCTGTGCTGGATTGCTTCAGATTGTTCTGCTTGGGCTTGTCAGCTGCAAAGCAGAGAAACATCACATGTTAAAGCTTGATGAAATTTCTAAGCAACATAAAGAAGAGTGCAGCCTATTATTTAGATGTGGCAACATACAGCACTGAAATATCCCCGAGGACATGGTCACTGTCTGTAGATCTCCTAATGGGGAGATTTCTTGAGGATGGAGTTATAGAGAAGCCCTGTGTGACAAAGATCAGGATCATACTTTTGAGCAAGAAGTGGGTCTTTTTAGCGCAGGCTCTCTGGCCTGAAAACTGGGATGGCACATGATGGAACCACTACTTTTTTAAAAATAACATTTCCTCCAGTACAATGGCATTTTCTTCCTTCCATTATATTCCTCTGAAACCCATATACTTTTCAAAAATGTATTTTTTCAAACATATATTTTTATATATGTTGAGGTTTCAGTATGATACCTGATACATGCTGGATTATGATGTTTTCACTGTAAATTCTTATGTATATCTTATGTATATCTTTTTGTGATGCTTCAATAAAACCATCAAAATTGAAAATCAAAGCGAAACAAAAACAAAGGGGTAAGAATATATGGAGTGGGATAAACCAATTATCATCTTTATTATGACTGTTGTTTGCTAAAGACTTCAGCTTTGATTTAGCTTCATGTGGTAACTCCAGTGGAGATTTATTTTACAGAAATACAAAAAAATTCTGAAACTATTACTTAGGTTTTGCAAAAAACACACTCTGTAGATTGCATAAAGGTACAAAACAGTGGATTAGCATGAGGTGAAGAGGATTTCTACCTCTGGGAAGGCTTTTCCTCCTTTTCCAAAATATATTCATGGTGTTGTGTAGCTAAATAATAGGTGTGTCGTGTTCTAAGTCCAACACACTCTTAGGAATTTTTGCAACTCCTTTTGAGGCAAAGGTGTTTCTTTGTCTATAAGTGGCATGGCTACTGTGATGAATTGTTAAATATATATATTTTTAATAACAAATATGAAAAATAATTAAATTGTTTTGACGTGTAATAACTTCTATTCCACTCCAGAAAGAATGAGTCTATCGATTCATATTATGATTAAGGATTAGCATTATTTATCTTATTTCTATGGTAAATAAAATTAAGCAACAACAAGCTCCACATTTCAGGCCTTACCTTCACAAAACTTTTGTTTGCCAGGATTTCCCTCTTTGTTCCTGCCTTTGTCAGTATAATGCAGCCTGGTGATTTTTGTCTCTGCATCCAGTCTACCTCTGGTGAGGGTGCACACAGGGACACTAAAAATTCCTAAGACTTTTAAGGCTTCTGTTATTTCCCCCTGACCTGAGATGAGGTGAGGCTACAGGCGAATGGGGTAAAGTCACTAGAATCTCATCAAAAGTGGTTGTTAATGAATTATTTGATGAAGCAGAAGGAAATGTTTTTGCTGCTTGTACTGACAACAAATAAAGGGCAAGGAAAAAGATTTAGATGTAAAAATATCCCCCTTTGCAAGAGCAGCATGAATCAGCTGCAGTCTGTTTTGCAGTCACATGCACGTTCTGGTATAGGGCTAGGCAGCACAGGCAGGGATTTGGCAGAGAACATTTGTATGTTTATTAAACCTGCTTGTTTTGGGCTACTAATTTCACATTGTGAACTAGTTAAGTTCTGAGTTCTGTCAGTAGAGAATTGTGAGGCTAAAATATACTTGAGTTCCTTGATAGGTCATTTCTGCACATTTCTAGATCTCACTTTCTTCTCCACTATTGTTCCATTATTGTTCCACTATTCCTCAAGGTTTTTTTTTCTTTGGACTAATAATGCCATCTTGTATACATAGTCTTTTCCCTTCTCTCTGCTTCCTGCCCATTCTCCATTTCTTCAATTCTTCATTCACATATTCCCTTTGCTGTTTCAGTTCATTTAATTCTCCTTTCCCAGCCTCCTTTCAGTTGTTCATCCCCCATTCAGGCTTCAACTGGGCAAATAATATTCTTCTCTTGGAGAAATGGATCTTAACTACAGTAAAGTTCCACTGTGAATATTCACAAGCTGGAAATAAAACATGGTTATGTGTCACTGACTGGTTTTCTAGGAAGACGATCTTTAAATTAAGAGGCTTTCATTAATGTCCTTTGTAATGTAAAATGATTTGGCTTCAAATTACTCAGTATCTGAATACGAGTTAGACAAAATACTTGTCAGGATTTCAATGGATTATGAAGCCTCACCTTATATATCTTAATTGTTTGAATTTTTATTGGATTTGTGTGGACTGCCAAGCTTTATAATTTGCGTGTATCTATTTCAGTATGAAACCCTTGACTGCCTCAACTTATTTTATTACCCTTCGTGATGCTATATCAATGTTAAACATCATGACACCAGTTGAGTGCATTTGTTCAGATGAAGACTACCCATTGCATGATCTTTATTTCAACTTCATTTTAACATATTTTTGGAAGCTTTAAAGAGGCAAATAATGTTCCAAATGCCAATTAGAAGCAAACAACAGATTAACAGAGTATTTTGGTTAAATAGGAAAGTAGAATCCTTTACCAGAGAGAGGTATAACATACGCACTGGAGTGTAGATGTTTTGAAGAAATGGCTGCCTGTAAGTACTAACAGACAACAAACAGTACAGAAACATCATTTCTTATGATTATCAGAGCCTAGCCCTTTTACAAATTGTACTCTTTACCCCAACTCTTGCATAGTAATGAAATACTAACTGTACCTAGATATTAAAAAAAAAAAATTGAAAAAACAATTTGTAAGTTTTGTATTGCCCAATTCCAGCTAGCAGCCAATAGAAATAAAATAACATTTTACGATAAGTTTATTAAAGTCCATTGCATTTGAAAAGACATGGATCGACATTCCTGCTATCTCAGGCTCCCTCAGCCTCTCTCCTATGTGTACAGATTATGTTTGTTTTCAAAATTGCTGAAGACAGAAATACAGTCTGTGAGTCTGAGTGAACGTTCTTCACCTAATTTCAAATCTGCTTGAACTTAGTGACTTCATATATTTGATTTAAGCTTTTTGAGTTTGCATTCAATAAGGGAGAAGAAAGTGAAGGGAGAAGAGACAGAAAATCCAATGCAGAAATAATCTAAGGAAAAAAATGAGTTTGATATGCATGCCACCTGTGAATTACTTGTTTCTCTTTTAGTACCATCTGTATTTTGTAGCACAGAAGTTTTCGCTGCCCCTTCCAAAAAATCAAGTTGGTGTCTTTGTT
Organism: Perdix hodgsoniae; assembly: GCA_035772895.1. NCBI lineage: Eukaryota > Metazoa > Chordata > Aves > Galliformes > Phasianidae > Perdix > Perdix hodgsoniae. The sequence goes on along the minus strand of JAPSGF010000079.1, from coordinate 2,363,472 downwards.
TTTAATTTAATCAAGCATAAAGAAAAATGGAGAGGTTAGAAATAATTTGTGATGTTCATATGAGCAAAGTTCCATAAATTTGAGATGTGATGAATGTTCACGAGACAGAGAAAACGACTCAATGAATACAGATATACTGACAATAACGTTCAGTATCTGAGACATGAAGAAAATTCAGCGAGTGTTTTCACTTCATCAGATGCACCCTTAGAGGACAAATAGCTATTACTATTTATTTGTGTCTGGCTTTGCAACATATTATTCCAAAAGCAAATCATGCTGTGATGGAAGACATGAAATTGAGTGATCTATGTTGCTCTCCTAATGTTTGCTGGAAACTCTGCTCACCCCTGATTTTAATCACATCCACTTAGTGGCCAAGCTTATTCACTTGCTGTCCAGACAATGTGGTTCGGTGTCCACCATTGTTATTGGTGCAGGTCAAGTCTTTTATCTGTTTTCCCAGACTAAATATTTCTTGCTGGGTGTCTTTGGTAGAAGCAGTAAAACTTACTGTAAATATCCTTTAAGTTATGTCTTCCTGCAGGCACATCTTCATGATTTTTCCAGTCTTTGTGAACTTAAATAAAAACTTTTGAAATGTCTGTTCCTTTGTTTATTTATTTATTTATTTTGTACCCGTGGTGTAAATATCTTCACTGCTTCAAATCTGAACTGTGAATTGTCAACTCAGTAGCTTCCAGAACAAGAGCTAAATTTCATTTTCATCTCATTTTGATTTCTGCAAATGGGGATATAATCAAATCCCACTATCAACATTATGTCTGCCTGTGTATACAGGCACTTTTTTGCAGCACACCCACCTTACCTTGCTTGTTACATTCTAGAGGTATGTTGGAGCACCCTGCAATACAGTGCATGTGGGCTTGGCAAATGCCACGCTCCCTATATCTAACAGCAATTCCTGGAGGTTGAAGAGTGGTGATTTTCTGCCTATGATCCATAGATATCAGTACTTCACTTTTGAGGTGACTGCAGTAGGTAACTTGAAAAAAGTTTGTATGTAGTTTATACTGTAGTTTATGTGAAATTTGGCATTTATAGTCAAAACTAGTGAAGCCACTAGCATACAACCGTGTAATGGCTTATGCATTTCTTTCTCGCTCACTGGTAATTTAAGACACAAGGTTAGCATTTTCTAGAGACTTCGTAGTTACCATGAAAATGTGCTGCGTTTTGGGCTGTTATTGAACCAGGAATCTGATTATAATACTGATCATAAACTTCTTTCCCTCTCACTGTTACTAAATGCATCTGGTCATATGAAATTAAACAATTTGATAACAGGTCAGTTTATAACACAACTTTTATTTAGTTATTTATTTTTATATAATATATATAAAACTACAAATGCAACTTCGTTATATTAGCAAAGGCATTGCAAGCATAATCACGTGTGCAACTGAGAAATTGTCACAGAATTAGAAGCTGGGGGATCCCAATGCAGGTCGTAATTGGGTGAGTCTATGCACTCACAATTATTATTATTGTGCCATGTAGACTAACTCTGGTTGGCACTAGCTAAGTCATTGCATTTAACTGTACAGGTTTTATGATTTTTCTGACATTGGTTACCATGCAGTCAGCACTGAATGTCGTCCCAGCTCTTTGTTTTTCCTTACCACATGTTGCATCTCTTTCCACAAGTTCCCATAAACGTCTCTAGGTGTCATCTTCCCTTTCTCCTTACAAATGTCCCAGTTGCACTGGTCGTATATTCCCTTCCCAGGATCTCCTCTGCTTTAACCAACACTGCATGAGGAGGACCAAGGCAAGAACTGCAGAACACCTCTCTGCCCACCTTTCACAATCTGTGATAAAAGAATCTTGCCACTGGCGTATCCTTGGAATATCTTTTGAAGAAAGATGAGACAAGAAATGAGTTAAAGCTAATTCTTCTAGCTTAAACTCAGGGATAAACACTGACTTCAGTTGTAATCCATGAAATGGAGGGATTTTCTCATCCTTTTTGCAGAGGTTTGACTGGTATAAGGTAACATATATTTCTCAAAAATAAAAATGTAGCCGAGATTCCATTTCTCCTCTGATGGGAACCAGCCAGCCTAGTGGACAACAGGCACTGCAGCTCAGCTATCACTGTCCTAACTGACACATTTTCTGAACTGACTCCAGAAAGATCTTCTTTCTTTCTTGGCCCAGTTCCATATCTGAAAAAGGAATAACAAATTGTCTTTCTGTCCTTCTTTTCTGTAACTTTTCCGAGGAGTCCTTAAGGCAGTGTGGATTGCCCACTGCATCCCAAGCAATTAACACTGAGAAAGAAAGTAACAATAAAGTATACATTTTAAATCATCACAGGACTCAGAAGGTTTTTTTTTCCTAAATCATTCTTTATTATGTCATTTTGAATTTGCATTAGCATAGGCTGAGAAACTTGAATAGACTGATGTACTGTATTTTGATTTAATTCAATGAATTCATGTTGAGACAAATATAGTAGCAAAAATTTGATAAAAATACACATTTACTTAATGTGTGTATTCCTATAAATAGTGAAAAACGTTCTCATAGTGTTTTATATTATGAACTAAAAAAGGATGCTTTGTGGAAGATGTGCTTTTTCTCTTTCTTACACCAAGCAATTATTACTATGTGTATATACATTTTTTGCATTATATGCATTTGATTGATTTATTTATTTTTCTATTCTTTATGAAGTTGATAGTGCTGTGTTATGACTTTTAAAGGTGACTTTTTGGCAATGGAAGTGCACGATCAAGTGTAATTCAAACCTTAGGTACATATTATCTCAGTTACTTTACAGATTTAAGTGCAATGGCAGTGAGAAAGGAGAGAGGTCCCAGCTCTGCTGCAGACAGCTTTTGTGACCTTGGTCAAATGCTTAAACTCTCTGAGTGAAATCCTACCACCACGAAAGTCAAGAGGATTTTTGCCATTTATTTGAATGGGGAAAGGACATATTTGAAATCTGAATTGTTAATAAGAACAGGATAACATGTATCTAACTCTCACAGCTCTTGTGAAGCTAATTAATCAGTAGAGTACTTTGGGATCCTCAGAAGTATAATAGAAACTGCAAGTACTATTATTTATTTGTCATGTAATTGGAAGCTAGCAGGGTAAAAAGTCATTGATAAAAATCCATATCACAAGGTCATTTCTTTCAATGTTGCAAATCTCTTCTTCAATCAAGAGCTTTGTAACTGATGAAAAGTACAGCCTAATCATAACATTATCAAGTCAATTTAATTGGTGCACATGAGATCATAATGAAGTCATTTTTGCTAGTTACAGGCTTAAAAATATTTTTATAGCACTCTTCATCCTAGTGGAAACTTTAAAGACCTCACAGACAGGATTAAGCTTCTCTGCCTGTGTTATACAACTGCCTTTGTGTGGCAGACATCGACCGATTTTATAGTGTTTAAACATTTTACTGGTAAGTATGATATTATGGTGTTTATGCCTATAATCTATTAAGTCATTTACACTTTTAAAATTAGTGTTCAAATATGTCAAAGTAAAGAGGCTTCATTTGTGGATTAAAGGAGGTTCTGAAGTAGTGGATTTTTCTTGTTTTTAAATTAAAACACCAATAATTGTCACCATTGCTCAATCAGTTTTCAAGCACACTCTGTGTGTCTGTGGAAATATCTTTCCTGCTGGATGAAATGTCTGCATGTTTTTGCACAATATTCTGTTTCATTTTGGCAGAAACTTAAAGCCCAAAAACTAAAATTGGTTTGGAAGTGAAGATTTGGAGTAAGAGCAGCAAGGTTTCTATCAGCAAGCCTTGATGAGATTGCTTAATTTACCTTGATGTAAGCTTCCCTATTGCAGCATGTGAAAACAATGCTATATATTATTTTTTTATTTTTCCACTCATAGCCTATGTGCATGTAGAACTGGTGTGTCAGTGTCAGCGTCCTCCTGCTTGTTGCACCTGCATGGCTCCCCTCCTCAAGCACTGCTCTCTGTGGCCTGTGGCTGCAAATCCTCATGGTCTACAGCCACATTATTACTCACACTGAATCCCACTATACCACACTGACAATGTTAAAGGGACGCTAAAGGGAGTGTTAAAGGTATCCTTCCATCCACAGTAGTTGAAGGATCCTGCCGTGTAAGAGCTGCCAAGCACTGGGTATAATGCTTATTTCCATCAGTTTGTTCTCCAGGCACCAGTTGGTGGCATTGCTGTAAAAGTCCTGTGCATCCACTGGAATTTAGTTTAGCCCAACCAATGCCCCAGGTTGACCATGGATACAAATAAAATCAGGATTCCCAGTCTCTCCCTCTCAGAAAAACATCTGGGCTCTCAGGAAACAGAAAACACATCACCCTTCAGG